>JAWZYV010013737.1:0-134370 GCA_038373885.1 Cheiracanthium punctorium | reverse complement strand
AAATCTCGAAGTCTAATTTTGTCAGGATCTCACAATACTTTCCTTACACTGTACATGTTCGGAAAGTAAAAATAAACAATTCAACACTCAACAGTTTTCTAAAGCTGCTGAAATTTTTATGATTGTAACCTATTTATAGAAAAATACATGTGATGCCTAATTCTACAGCTTACAAAATAGTGTAACAATAGATTAAAGCTGTTGTGAACTAATACTAGTATTTAAATATATGTAAAATTATGTCGCATACTGTTATGTCGCATTTTTGGACACATTTTTCGGACAATTTTCAATAAAGGGCGCCAGAGATAAAATGGCATAGTCTTTAAATTACAAGTATTTGAATAATTTATTGATGAATAATTAAAATTCTTTCGATACAAGTGACAATAATGGTCAGACAGCTCCTGAGAACTGCTTATAAAAATACTTCCATTGGACGAAGAGTCGAACCATTACTACTCAGTGATCGGGATTAATAGCAGAAGTCCTTTTAACTAGAAAAAACTGTTAAAAACACATTAAAATCCGTTTGTAGCACTTTCGGTGACAGCCACCACCTTCTTCAGCTCTGGTCTTAATTCAAAATGCCTGGGTCTCTTCCTCAGTAAGGCGTTCCACCCAGGATCTACCTGCGCATGCGTCATGTCATTTATAGCGCCATCTGTCGTTATAATCTGTAAGGCCTCCATGTTTAGGGCATAATAACTATTTTTGTAATTGGCTAGTTTTTGGCTATTGTTAAAGTCTATTTCTATGGGGCGTTCTTGGGCTATTTTTGAGAGGGCTGTAGTGGTTTTATTGAATTTAATGTCATTGTGGTGTTCCTTTTTTCGGTCTTTGATTTTCCGTTTCGTCATACCAATATAGCAGCCTGGTTTATTAGTACTATTGTCTGTAAAGTTTATTTTATAAATACCGGCGGTTTCATCAGGAGTAGTAGTGTCTTTATCACTGCGAATGCGTTTGAAGATATTTTGAATAGGTTTTATGGGGATTTTGATATTTTTCTTGGCGGCTTCATTTGTAATTTTTAGAGCGGCTCCCCTGCAGTAGGGAATGGCGTGAGGACATTGAGTCTAATTAAAGACTAATATAGGCGTAACTTATTAGGGAAAAGAGGTGAGGGACAATTGCCCCCCCCTTCAAAAAATTTTCAAATAACTTCAGATATCGCCTATTTGATTATATTTTCTATACGAGGAAACATATAAAAAAAATAATCTTTTTGAAATAAAACATCCTTGCTCTCAACCTGTGGGGCGCGACCCCCAAGGAGGGTCGCAGAGCGTTTGCAGGTGGGGGGGCACGAGAAAAACCAAAAGAACAAGTAGTGATGCATGTTTTTTAAAAAACCATCTTATTTATTCTCATTTTTACTCAAAAACATATCAGTTTTCGCTTAAAATGTTCATTCAAACTTGACTGATAACATTATTCTGTAGAAAATTCGACAAAATGTTCATTGTTAAAGATTAAAAAATGAATCTATGCTGGAAAATGTGAGAGGGGGGGCAACGTTAAAAGCCTGAAAACCGCTGGTCTATTGTATTATCTGTAAATATTCATTTCTGTTGAACTGTTTATGGTAATGGTATGCACACCATTTTTTATTAGAAACATACTACCAGTTTAAATTGTTTCATCTCAGTCTAAGCATATTTGTAGAAGTTAAAACATAATAAATTAATGGGTAAACAGATGCAATAAATACTTTGTAAGAAAACTTTTCAAAAAATAGCGATTTTTAGAGTTATTTGCTTATGTCAGTTTGTTTTAGGATGCTTATTATAATTCACTCTGATATATTTTTTATAGCTTCAGTGGGAATCCAAGTCAAATGAGCAATGCAATGGGACCCAATCCAATGGCCAATTCTGGACATAATAGTAATCCAGAATTTCAGTCAGTTATTTGCTTATGTCAGTTTGTTTTAGGATGCTTATTATGATTCACTCGGATATATTTTTTATAGCTTCAGTGGGAATCCAAGTCAAATGAGCAATGCAATGGGACCCAATTCTGGACATAATAGTAATCCAGAATTTCAGTCAGTTATTTGCTTACGTCAGTTTGTTTTAGGATGCTTATTATGATTCACTCGGATATATTTTTTATAGCTTCAGTGGGAATCCAAGTCAAATGAGCAATGCAATGGGACCCAATTCTGGACATAATGGTAATCCAGAATTTCAGTCAGTTATTTGCTTATGTCAGTTTGTTTTAGGATGCTTATTATGATTCACTCGGATATATTTTTTATAGCTTCAGTGGGAATCCAAGTCAAATGAGCAATGCAACGGGACCCAATCCAATGGCCAATTCTGGACATAATAGTAATCCAGAATTTCAGTCATCATCATCATCAGCAGCAGCAGCATTAAGTGCAGCTGCGTTAGTTGCTGCTGCTGCTACAGCTACTGCAGCTGCTAGTGTTGTTGCCTTGCAAGAAAGACAGCAGCATGAAGCTGTTATGAATACTCAGTATAATCAGGTATGCATGATGCTTTAAATTTTGATTATGTTGTCAGATTGTAATTTTATTGCCATTGAAAAGCGTTCATTTTTATTAATCTGTTTTGTCGGTTTTATATGAGAAGGAAGAGGGGGATGGAAACAGAAAATATTTACAGAGTAACTAGCATTAACTAAGCAACAAATCAAGATTTAATTTCTGTTCATATTCTGTAATTAAACTTAACTATGGCTATTTGGAGCATGTAGTGAATAATTCTCACAAAAACTATATGGTTCTGATTTCAAGGTTGAGTTAATGGGAAGAAACAAAGAGATTAGTGTTCTTTCTATCGTAAAATATAAATTATTAGGTAATTTGACCACTAAAACTTTTCAGCTCAAAATTTTTCACTTTCCATTCCATGCTTTGTTTTAAAATTTAAAAAAAGGTTGGTATTTTTTATTTTGCATTCTGTCATTTGTATGAAATCTTGTGTGTGTGCTTGTGGTTTGGTTAAGGCAAAGCAACATGTAGAGGTCAGTGCAGCTGCCATCAGGCACTTGCACTACTTGATGATGCCAACCTAGAATCCTGTGGCAGCTATTTTATTGAAAAATTTAATATAAACTTTCAACAATAGTTTTTTTTTCTTTCAAAATGAAAAGTAAAATTTAAGCTGTTAAAACTTTTAGTAAAAAATTGTTTACTTCTACAATGTAAATTTTGGTATAAATTAGTTATATAATGTTTTGATAATCTCCTCAATAATATTTTCCATTTTATCGCCCATTTTAGACCATTTTATCGCCAATGTGTATAATAGACATAACTGTTCCTCTTCCTTGTTGACCCTTGTCTTTCCAAGTGCTCACACATGTTGCTCAATGCTGTCAAAGTAAAGAGCATATTTTTTGTTTAAATGGAAACTACCAATGCAAATAAAGAAATTAAGTATTGCTACTAGTGAAGACTACACATGCTTTTTATTTTGTTGAAATAAAATAGGGGGAACTTTCCTGGCTACAGTGGAACTTCTATGAACGACCAGCTCTATTACACAACCCCCTTCCTCCAGCAACCAATTTTTTAAGGCACCAAATTTCTATCCTGTCTGCTTAATGTTACAAAATCCTCAAGAAGACACAGCACAATCCCCTGTAAGTAACCGGTACCGTCCCCTTGTCCAAAAATTTTCTTGCATTTTTCTGGAAGTAAAGTAAATAAAATCCACATTCCAAACCAGTTTCTCTACAACAAATCCACAGCAGATGCAAGAGCACATCACACGCAAATCTTATAGGTGAGATATTGAGAAGAGGCATGTCTAAGAAACATGTGATTTTACTATTGGGACAGCACATTGATGGGATTGAGTCACACGAAAAACAAAATTTGGAGAGGAAGTTGGCAGTTACATTTGGTTGTAAGAAATCTCAGAAAGAAAATTTTAAAAAAAAATTGATTTCATAATGACAAATTCAGAAGGCATTAAGAATATCAGGATAAATGCTCTTTTTGACAAATATAAAAATAAATAGAGAAAAGAATGAAATATTCTAAAATTGCTGAATATTTTATTAGAATTTAAATTTTAAAACTATGTTTGTATAATTATTTGGGTATGCATTTTCATAAGTAGCAAACCAAACAATATCCTTTAGCATTTTTTTTTTCTTGGCTACCAAAAGTTTATGCTTCTTTGAGCGACCACCTCTCTTAACGATAAACTTTTTGTGGAATGGAGGGCGGTCGCTCCCATTCAGAAATTTTACTGTAGTTACTTTCGGGGATTTGAGTTGGAATCAAGTGTTGAGGATCACAGAGTTACAGCTGATAATTAAAGAAAAAAGATATTTAAATTTAATAATAAAAAGTGCATTATATTTTAAATACTGCATATTTTGTGTAGTGAATTATAATATGTATGATGATAATACTGGGTTGCAAATGGGATCCAAATATTTAGTGGCACCACCAAAAATGAGCTGGTGCCAAACTTTTCCTATCTTTCAAAATTGCAGAAGTAAATATAATTTTTTGTCGTGCTCGCTGATTTTCTGGTTGCACCATGCAATCCCTTATTTGCACTCCTGTGATAATGGGTAGGCTATTATATGTATTTTCATTTTTTCAATATTTATTTTAACAAAGCATGTTTCAATGGAATTTGAAGTCATTAATGTTATACACAATGGGGGTAAAAATGTAGAATGCTTGAAAGTTCTTTTTAAAGATGAGCAATTTTGTCTATTGTAAGTAATTCCATTCTTTAAGGTGATGTGTTATATTTTTCTTGCTCATTTTTTATTTGAAATATCACATCTCTTTTACGGCATTATAAAAAGCATTCTTCCATATTTATATTTCGTTTGCATTGTTTTTAGAGAAATCTGTAATTTAGCTTTAAATCGCCTCTGTTTAAAGAATTGGCATTGGCCGGAAGACTTTTTTTTTTTTTTTTTACAGATACTCTAATGCATATTCACATTACATTTACAGAATAACACCCGAAACTCCAGACTGTTGGATCCATTGCTTATAGTAGGCCAGAACCCTAGACCTTCACACCCAGCTATCCATCAATGTTCAGTGGTCTTATCCATTTGGCCATTAATATCAGCCAGATGGATATCTTTAAACTTTGACATTCACTTAACATTGGAACTAGAGCTTTTAAAGATTCTTGTAAGGCTTTGTGTTTTTATTTATTTTTGTTTACCAGAGATGTTGCATAACCTAAGCATAGGTAGCAAAATGCAAATAATAGAGGAATAGGGCAAGAAAGCCTGAGTACTGGCTTTGGTTTTTGTATAAGTAATGATTATTTAAAGACATCACACAAATGAAGAATTATTAACAGCAATACATTAAAACGGAAATACAGTTACTCGATTTAAAAATTCTTGTATTATTTTTCCCATTACTCATGAAAATACAGTAAAACTCGCTTAAGACGCTCTTCAACGGACCAGCTTGAAAGAGCGTTTTAAACGGGAAAGCATCTTAAGGTGAATTGGGAAAGAACAAAATCTAAGTGCTTAGAAAAATACATATCTATTGCTCTTCATTTAGAAATTACATAAGATACTTATTATACTGCATAGATAATATTGTACAAATGAAAAATATAATACGCACCGAACTTCACATTTCTGATGTGCTGGGGGGAAAAGGCATCTATTTTTCAGCTGATTCTGCGTGTGTTTTGCAGCAAGAAAATTATCAATTTTATTTATGAAACTGATTTTACTTTTTACACCCCCTTCAGAAGTGGAGCGAATATTGATGAATTGGATTTTTAGCTATGGGAGACATTCACGGTCAAGGGAGAGAAAAGCCGTAGTATGTTGATATTGCAATCTTTCTGTATTCCTGAGTAAAGATGGGCATAAAACCTGACAGCAGCGTGGAAGAGATAGGTTATCAAGGGGTATTAGAGCGTTAGGTTGCCGTGACTAACCTCGGGGGGGATTGCAATACCTTTCAAAAAGGAAAAAAAAAAAAAAGCTTCATAAGAAATACGAGAACAGAGTCTTAACCGACGACACAAAGCAGAACAAAAGTGTCTTATCAGGTGGATTTTACATTGATGAGTATAGGAAATGTCCAGGGACTGACGGAAAAAAGCGTTTTAAGCGGGAAAGCGTCTTATGCGAGTTTTACTGTATTCCATAAGTTCCACAGCCCCTCTCCCTTCCCTTGAGTTTCTGTGAAGCCTTCCTCTATTCATGTCTGTGCATTTCATACTATTCACCCTGTTGGTTAGATTAAATAAGTTGCATGAAATATTATATGAATTTTACTTATATTTATATTCCTTCGTTTTAGAATATGCAAGGCCAGCAGTTCCAGCCAGGCTATGGTCCTCATCATCAGAGGGTTTCCTCCAACACTGGTGTCTCAAGTCCGCTTGGAAGCTACATGAGCAATTCAATGGGTTCTCATATGGGCAATAGTTCCATGATGAATATGCCCAATAACATGCCATCTATTAATTCTATGAACAATTCTATGGGCTTCAATGGTCCCATATGGGTATGAACAAAAATGCTGTGGGCATGATGGGCATGGGTGGTCAACCTCATCCTTCTATGTATTCTGGAAATAATCCTGGCATGGGAAGTCAAGCTCGGTCAAGACCAGCTCCATATCCAAATCCTCAGCAGCATATGGCACAAAAAAGGCCAGGTCAATAGGGTATGATGTGCCAGCAGTATGGTCCGGGAATGCAGTCATACAGTCCAAATCCTTAACAAAATTACAACTCTGGTCAGGTAAGTTTTGTCAAAATATAAGGAAATTGTTTCATATTTAAAATTTGAATTTTATAATTTTAATTTTCAATAAAGGAATATACAAATGACTGAACAGCTCCATTCATTCTCAAAAGTACAAATTGTTTTACATCCGTCGATTTCAAAATTAAGGACTTATTTTCTCATCGTTTTTGCAGTTTTTGTACTTTTTAATAATAATTTATATTTTTTTCGACTATCAAATTACATTGTTTTTATTTTGCTTGGTGTTAATTTTTAACATTCAAATTTTGTATTTACAATTATCTGACACTTCTTTCAGGGCTGTGTATGCTGTTCTCAGTACCCAGGCAATCCCCCTCCTTCACAGTATGGAAAACAGCATCAGTATGCTTCTCAGTCACAGATGTCACCATCAGCATATCCATCACAGCAACAGATGCGGTCATCACTAAGACCTCAAAGCTCCTCCATATGGCAACCAGCCAGGTCATTATTGTCATCAGACACAAATGAATGGTGCACCACATCCACAGACACAATGCGATCTTCATTATCCATCACCAGTTCACTCAGCCAAATATTCAGGTATTTACTTTTAAATGTTTGTTAGTGGGTTACTTTGAAAACATTTTTAAAGTGAACAGTCTGGAATTGTATCAGGTTGTAACGAAAGTTTTCCGCCAGATTTGCTTGAGTCAGCTCACGCGGTACCCAGCTATTGACCTAATATGTCAATTTTATGCGATGCTTAACACGACTTATGGGCATGGCACTAAAGTCTAACTCTTTTAGCTAGCTCCCGAGTGGATGAATATTTTATCATCTTCCACAGATTGTCGTAGGCGGGCCTCATCAGCAGCATTATTAGGCCGGCCAGAGCGCTCTGCTTCTTTAATGTCCTAGTCCACGTTTTTTAACTTTCGGTACCAAATCTTCACAGCTTCATAGGATACAACAGTAGTACCTTAAGCTGTACACATGATTCGGTGTCATTCTGTAGCTGACTTTTTGCGACAGAACTTAGAGTCAATGATGGTTCCATCTGGTAGCGTGATAGTTCCATTTCAGACACCTTATACTTAATCATAACGATATTGTTTAACAGATTTCACAACACAGTGCTCTAAAACAAGTCTTTTTCTTTCAAATAACAAAAATCGTTTGGCAAAATAGTGGCAAAGACACCAACGCGAACTGCTTGTGCAGGCAATACTTGCAGCGGCGGAGTTTGTCGAGGAGAATTAAGACAAGAAAGAAGAAACTTACTCAACTCGGAAAAGAATGTAGAAACTGTTAAATGTCATGATAAACAATCCATAATGGATTGTAAAAAATTATTTTGGTATAGTAATGATTATGAAAAGGGGATTTTAAACTGCTCTTATGACAATTTTAACTTTTTGATAATCGGATACCCAGGGTTTCTGTAAGTCTGCTAAAATTCAGAACTTTTGAAAAAATTGCCCTAAAATATTTTGGTATTTTATAAATTCTCCTGCCGTTTCTGGAATATTAAAAGAATTTCGATCTCAAATAGGACATTTTATGACAGTTTTTAGAAAGTTTGGAATTTTAACAAATCCATCGCTCTTTCGAGCCTTGTATTTTGCACACGATGGATTGTCTTGCTTTTCATTTCTGAAAAAATGTACCATAGCTTAAGTTTTATTTGAAAGCATAATTTATTAAAATATAGGTTGCTAGTACTTAAAGCATCAAGTTACATGCATGCATGATGCTAAAAGCAAGCACTTTACCATGCTTAACTGCTAGTGTTGTAGCCACCATTATTGTACTTGTAACGCACAAAATTTGCATATGTCTGATAGTGAAGTCTAGAAAGAAAGTAAAGATGAATACATATTTTAGAAAGTGATTCTATCAACCTTTCAAGTACATTAGGCAAGTTGGAGTGTTTAGGCTGATTCATTAATCAATCAATCAGCCTAAACGCTCCAACTTGCCTAATAAAGATGAATAGTTTGTAAACATTTGACTACAGAATTTACTAAAAACAGGAAAATTGCATTCCCAGTTATGATTACAGTTCCTATAATGCAGGCTGGCTTAGTGTGTTTTCCCTATCGAGGAAGCAGTGATTAATTTTGGTGCTCATTTCTCTTTCAGAGGAACATGAATTATCAGCCTCTTCCTATACCTGGAAATCCTACCCCTCCTCTGACACCTGCATCTGCTGTACCTCCTTATTTGATTCCAAATGCTGACATTAAGCCCAATTTAAATGAAACCAAACAACCACTACCTCCACCCAGTAAGTATTTTTATCCTAAGACTTAATTTTTCTTTTCAACACTGTTATACAGTAAAATCCCTCTATAACTATTGGGTTGGCAACAAAGTAATTGCGTTTTTCCGTATGTCAATATTTCGCCTGGCCAAAACTACTTAAGGTAATGATGCGAAATTTGGCACGTACGTGAGCTCTTCAACATAGGTGCTAGATCAGAGAGCATTTTCGAAAATTCGTAATCTTAGGGGGGGTAAGGGGCCAAAAAGTTCTTTTCACATATCCCGCGTGATCTCAAATAAAAATAGAGATATCCGTGAAATTCTTTCTGTAAAATACAGCAGTCACGAATACCTAAAAATTAATTTCAGGATATTTTTAATATTGTCCTTTAAGGAGGATAGAAGCGAAAAAAGGGGGAGGGTGGCCATCTTTTATGGACGAAAAAAATTACTGCCAGTGAAATTCTTACTTTAAAATGTAACAAATATGAATCGTATGTTCAGGCACAGCGTACCTGTAATTAAAATCTTGTTGAAAACTTATTTGCTTGAATTTTATACAAGAAAACGCAATTACTTTGTTGCCAACCCAATATATTTTAGGGGTCTAAATAATATATCATTGTAAAGAGAATTATCGTTTTAGAGGAAATCAGTAATTTAATGAAAAGAATTTTGTCTTTAATTTCCTATAGCCTGGTGTCACTAAGGGGTACTCTGCTTTCATTCAGCAACCCCCCCCCCCTTGCACTCATGCAAACAGTAATATACACTTTAAATAAATGAGACAATCATGTTTATAATGCTTAAGTAATTTTTACAATACCCACAAGTTTTAGTCAAATACCCTTGTCCAGAATTCTAAAGACCCCATAGCTGATAATGTTTAAAAATTTATTATTTAAACATGTGATGATGTCTAAATAGATAACATCCCAAAAAGTTTTCTCTAAAATGTAATATGAGAAATGCACTCTCTTAATATATTTAATAATTAACGTAATTACACCAGCAAGGGCGTATTTATAAGGGGTAGGGTTCTGGGGGATCCGAACCCTTCCTGAAATTTTGATTTTTGTTAACAAAATGGTAATGAAAATGTCTTCTATTTTTGGGGAGGGAGGGGGTCTACCTTTTTCGCTCTGTTCGGACATCCTCCGTATTTTTATTTATTTTTATTTATTTTTTTTGAATATGTCCCTGTGCTGCAGGAATGAGGAACCAAAACTTAATGCAGATTTTCGACAGAGGGTATAACCTAAGAACACCATCCAACAGTCCAAGCGCATTTTATGTAGGCTTTCTTTGTGACGCGTTTAGTTTATTGCATGCATCTGTAGGACTTTGAAAAAAAAAATATCCTAATAGAGAGAATTATGATGGAAGGGATAACATTACCATCGTTGTACAGATAATTATCGTTGTAAAGAATATCGTTATACAGAGAACTGCTTTGCATTAATATAAAGAAAATTTGGCCAGAACTATGAAAATATATTGTAATAGAGAGCGTTATAGAAGATATAGTTGTAGCGAGATTCTACTGTACTGTATTTTATTTTCAATTCTTTGAATACTTCTTGTTTTGCATGTTCAAAAATTATTTGTAAAAGTGCTGTCTAAATGGTGGGATGAAATATTAAAGTAACAGCTTATATTTATTGTTGTTTGAGTATTAAAAATATTAAATTGAAAATTAATGTATGTTAGTGGAGTTTTGAAACTAGAAAGAACAATGAAGTTTCTTGTCATATTTAAATTTTTGTTTCTCTTTTTTATTTCTGGTTCCTTTCTTATTATTAAAGAGTATGCTTAATTGTGTTATTACCAGGCGAAAATAAAGTGCTAATTGCAAAGTCTAAATCGGTATTCACAAATATGCATAAGAAAAAAAAATTAAATAAGCACTCATTTATGGTCAATTTTATAGCTAGTTCTATGCTGTCATGTTATTATTGTCTAACCCAGCAGAGCAGTTCCCGACCTTTTAGTGTGGTCCCCCCACCCACACACACATACACATTTTTCAGCATACATTCAGTTTTTTTATTCTTCAACAATGAACATTTAGTCAAATTTTCTACAAAATAATGTCATCTTAGGTGGAAATAGATGTATTTTTGAATAAAAATAAGAATAAATAAGTTAATTTTTAAAAAAACATATCACTACTTTCTATAATTTTTCTCTCTCCCCCCCAATTGCAAAAGCTCTGCGTCCCCCTAGGAGGGCACGCCCCACTGGTTGGGAAACGCTAGTCTAGAGAATACATATTTTCCCTTCAGCACTCCTTTATTTAAATCTCCAATGCTATAAGAGGAAAAAATTGATTCCTATTTTGAATTTATAATTATTATTTTTAATTTAATCTGCGTTTTGAACAATTTAAGACCTATCTAAAAAAATAAAATGTCCCCCTCCGAAAATTCAGCCTGAAGCCGCTATAGGCACAACATGGTAACAAACAATGTGACAGTGGATTTTTCTCCCAAATCTGAGCTTGCATTCCTTTATATTTGCAGCATTATCGTACGATTGGCCGCGACAATAGAGAATGTCAATCTCATAATCGCTCAAAAATTTTAAGTAAAGCGGTTGCTACAATGATTTTAAAATTTTAAAAGGAGAGTGTGCTTGTACATTTGAAATCGTGCAGTACTTTTTTTTTTCACATTTCATGAATTGAAGATAAATATTATTCATAAGCAAGTTCAAGAGAAAAGGGCCGTAGACAAGGACATACTGAAATTGTGGGGTGGGGGTTCAGGGGGTCCGGGCACAGCCCCCCCCCCACCTCGAAATTTTGATTTGTGTTACTAAAACATAGCTACCAAGTGTTCCGTTTTATACGGATTCGTTCCGTTTTTTTTGAGCTTTGTTCCGTAAATACGTTTTTAAGCCAAAGTGTTCCATTTTTCTGCTTTTGTGTAAGGATTTTCAAAAATTAAAAGAAAAAAGGAAGAACATGTACATTTTTAGCTTTTGGTAAATCATTCATCCTTGTAAATAAGGCAATAAATTTAATTGAATGGTATTTATCTTATTCTTTCAAGTATTTATTACATTAAGCATTTAAGGCTTGTAGAAATAAGTTAACAATAATTTATTTTTATAAATTAATGATTATATAGGCGCATCATCTCTCTACACATGATAATTTAATTCTGTTAATGTATGATTTTTAATTGTATATTTAATCATACATTTAATGACCACGCACTATGTTCCTTATTTCTGATTTTATGACCACGTGTTGTGTTCCTTAATCTTTTCCTGGAAGGTTGGCAGCTATGCTAAAATGATAACGATAAAGTTTTTGTGAAAAATTCTATTTTTTATGACATTTGGACCCCCTGCGAAATGTTTTTCTGGATATGTCCCTGGCCATAGACATATGCTGTTATGCCTTAAGGCCCCTCCTCAGACAGAAATTTTTTCGAGTCGCGTTTTGAGGAACAATTTCCTACCCCCCTCACAAAAGCTCCTATCGCGAAATGCGATAGCTCGCGTGTCCGTTACTGATGGGAAATTTATGACCCGTTGGCGGGTTGGGAGATTTTGACCTGTGACCTCCGTCTACATGCCCCCGCTGCCTGAGCAAAATTTATTTTCAGTTGAGTGTATTCGTTCGAACAGATTTAAATTGCAGAATACTCAATGATAAATTACAAGTATAATAAAAAATTTATTTAATTTGCAAAGGAGACTGCAATTTGTAAAGTGTTGTTATAAAAATTAACATTTTAAAAGAAAATATCGAAGCGCGAATATGAGAAATTTTACATCGTAATTATTCTACTATATAGTTACGCTGAACCCTGACTGGCTGACTCAATTTGTAAAGATTCTAGGCAAACCACTTCGATGTAAACATTTTGCCTCCATTACTCCAAAAACATTAAAAACCAGAAAAAGCCTAATAACACCGACACCATTCATAGGATCCGCTTGAAATTTTTCATAACTATGTATAAAAATAGAAAAACAATCTCTGTTACTTTGAAAATCTGAAAACCCACCGGTTCCCTAATTTTTTTAAGAGATTTTTTGCCATTTTCAGCTCCATTTTATTTCAGAGATTCAAAAAAGCGAATAATTTGAGTGAAAAAATTAGACTTTCAAAGTGTAAAAAAAATTGTCATATTCACGTCACGTTTATCTATCTGCCTTTGAAGGGAAAATTGTGATTCATTCCTTTAAAATTGTTTTTCTAGATTACATAGTTTATTTATTTATTTTTTCACAAATAAATCGTCTGCATGGATATGAGAATGACTGTGAACACAAAACGAAATCTTTTGAATGCCATAAGTTTCCGCGCGTTTCCAGAAGAGGATGAAATTCGATTTGGGTGTATAATAAAAATTGAATAGGAAGTTATTTATTTTAGGTAGACGAAGACTAAATGTATTCAGTGTAGACATTTTCGTCGAATGTTTTTTCAAGCGCCCGTTGTATTTGCCTCCACAACGGGCTTTGATTTCTAGTTTGGTTAATATGATGAAAAAGTGACATAAAAATAATACATTTTTTTAAACTTCCTTATATACATAATTGCTTAAATCTGGGCGTTGAAAACACTTTCATTAAAAGTATGCAGTTGCGACAAATTAAAATATGCATAATAGTTTACACGATTGATTGTGTAAAATATTTTCGTGTATAATACAAATTTACCTACTTCCTAGTCCTTGACTTTGTTTTCTGATCTTTAATATATATATAATAACTTTTAAAAGTGGCAATTTGGGGCGAAATAGGAATTTTTTTCCCTCGAAAACACAATTTTTGCGAATTTTCAAAATCGATATCAGCAAAGTACGGAAAGTTTTTTCTTGGGTTGGCTAATAACCGTGTTCTTTTTTTTTTTTTTTTTTCTTTTTGAAAAGAAATTAAGTTTATCAATACAAAATTATATCTCATACAACCCCCCCTCCCCGAAAAAAAATTCTGGCTACGCTCCTTTCCTCGTCGATTAGCATATAACGACTATGTTACATCATAAAACTATTAAAAGTGGCGTTTTTTCCGGCGGCGTTTTTACCGGGTGGCGTTTTTTCCGCTCACCGGATTTTTGAAATCTGTATCAGCCGAATGCTGGAAAGTTGTTCCTGGGTTAGTAAGTAACTGCTCAACCCCCTCCCCTCCTAAAAATAAAAAAACGGACAATATCTTCAGATGGCACTGGCTCATTTAAAATCGGGTATTTTAGCGAAAGCATTTCCAAAAATAAAATTTACCGGATTTTGGAAATCTTTAATAGTTCTGCGGTAAAAATGCTTCTTATTTTTAGAGTGTATCATATAAAGAAGTTTCCTCGCTCGTCTGATATCGATTTCAAAATTCGGAAAAATTGTGTTATCGGGAAGAAAATGTCTATTTTGGCCCTAATTCCCGAATTTAAAGGCGTTGGCACCACCGGAAGACATTGTCGAACTTCGAAATAAATTACAGGGTTATTATCCAACCCAAGTGACAACTTTTCTGACCTCGGCTGATACCGATTTCGAAATTTTGCAAACTGTGTGTTTTCTGGAAAAAAATATATCCAGAACAGATAGAATCCAGACAGAATCCAGAATATATATGTACACTACTGGTCAAAAGTATTGAAAGTTTCAGAATCTAACCATCTTTTCAAGAATAATACCACAAAAAATGGACAAAAAACTTGTTAGATTTATATCTTTTTAAGAATTTTTGAATTATAATTAGCGGTACGGAATTTTCGCAAATAAAAACAGAAAATTCGCAGGAAAAAATATGAAGGTTTGAAATTTTAATAAAATTCGCATAAACTACTTACAAAACATTTAATGTGCTGATACTTGCAGCCCCAGATGGGCAAAATAATTGAACTATCTGGAAATAAACTCCATTTGTTGCATTTGATTTCATGTGCAAAAAAGTTCATACAAAGTTTTTTCAGATGTGTTTTATCATTGTGTTCAGATCTAAATTCCCTGATTGTTGTTCAAGAGTTATTTTCAACATTTTTAATTTGTTCCGCAAATGGTTAACTTGAACCAGGCGAAATACACGAAAGATGAGAGATAAAATGACATAGTCAATTAATATCGTTTTGATATGGCAATAATGAAACAAAAAATTAGGGGGTTCGGGGGGGGGGGGGTCTTCCCCTGACGAGGCTCAAACAGCCGAGTTTCCTATCTATGTATCTATCTATCTATATAACTAATAAGTAAAACACAATATGTACTGCAAATAAGATATACCTCGCATTACATATACACAGTGGAACCTCCTAAAGTGACCACCTTCGTAAAGAGACCACAAGTCTATACTGACCACGTTTGTAAATTTTCCCTTTCTAATCACTGCACATTGCAACCTTTGTAAGGTGACCACTTTATAAGATGATCAATTTTGTTGATTCCGAGGGTGGTCATATAAGGCAAGTTCCACTGCGTATGTATGTATATATATATATATATATATATATATATATATACTCGGCTGTTCGAGCCTCGTCAGGGGGAGACCCCTGACCCCCCCCCCCCCTAATTTTTTAGTTTCATTATTGCCATATTAAAACGATATTAATTAACTATGTCATTTTATCTCTCACCTGGTAACCCTATGTTGAAATTTTTATGATTGTAACCTATTTATAGAAAAATACATGGGATGCATATCTACAGCTTACGAAATATTGTAACAATGGATTAAAGTTGTTGCGAACTAATAGTATTTAAATATATGTAAAATTATGTCGCTTTTTTGGGACAATTCAATAAAGGGGGTGAGAGATAAAATGACATATTCATTAATAAAAGGCTGCTTTACTTATTAAGAATGTAATCAACCACACCTAGAAAACAAGTGCAAATAAGCATTTATATTTAAAAAAAAAAAAGCCTCAATATGTTGAAATCAATATCGTCCAATGTAACTAAGAAACACTCGTGAAATCAGCTTTGAAACAAAATAAATTGCACTGAAATCAGCTCATCAGCTTGGGAGCCAAGATCCTGTAATCAGAGGCATCTTCACGTGTCGGGCGTTTCAGTTTTGTATCCTCCCAATTAAATTAATTAAATATCAATGAGCACAATTTGCATTGCCCAGCACGGAGTAAAATTTACACTGATATAACATTGAAGAAGTTTAAATGCACAGAAAATTTTAAATATGATCCTAAAAGCAAATTCTAATACTTTTGAGTTAGTTAAACACTTCATTTGATTGCGAAATTTCAAATCCGCTTAGAAGTTTTTTTGTGAGTAGTATGTTTTTGGATGTATTAATACCACAGAGAATTTTTTTTAAATGCTTAATATGAACCAATTCTTTAAATATATTCTGTTTTTTCCTCCCTTTTAGCCAACAGAATAAATAATGCCCGTTATAGCTGCGTCCGTACTTCAAAATTTCGATGCGTAAAGAATGTTTTTCCTTCATTTTTGATCAGTCATCATATTTAAATCGTGATTCATTTTGAGTTATTCAAAAAGTTATACTGTGGTCCTGGGACAACATACGAAAAAAGGGTCCCCTCCAGCTGACCCTGACCCACCGAGAGGGGAGGAGGGGCAATTGCCTCGAATTCCACTCCTAGAGGACGTATGTTGCGAATTTTTGGCGCACAAGTCTCACCGGGAAATAAAGTAATTGTGTCTTCCAAAACCTCTTCTGGATCACACAGACGCAGTCATCATGTACTAAAGTTTAAACATGCAATAAGAAAGGAAAAGAAAGGCGCCAATATATTTGACTGATTACTAATGAAGCTTTTGTAATGGATAAGTATAAACATACATCTGGGACCCGAAAACGTAAGATATAGAACTGCAATCAGAGGGTAGTATGAAAAGAAGGCGGACATTGTTGGAAGTTGGAATTACAGGGAAAAAAAAAAAAACAGATGCGGATGATTAATAGCCAAGTTCGATTAAAATTTGTCAAACACTCTGGTCATTAGTGACTTTCGGATTAGATGATGTGAGTTTGCCTATTCGATTGCGCGTGCATAGATACATACACACACACACACACATACAAATTAGTCCAATATGTTTTTACTTACTGGATAATGCTATTTACTTATATTTCTTTTTAACCTTTACTTATATACTAAAGGTCCTTTTCTTTAGCATTTTATATAGCTGTGTGAAAAATTATATACAAGTAAATATATACAAGTAAATATATATATATATATATATATATAGGTAATGAGCGTAATGAATAGTGCTTTAGTTGATTACCGAACATCAGAAGGAAACTTCGATATATATGGAATTACAAAAGAGAAATAAACTTTCCTACAATTTTAGGTTGAAGCTACTTCACCTAAAAAAGTTTGTGCATTTAAACTTTTTAAATATTATATAAGTGGAAATTGTACTCCGTACTGAGCAATTTAAATTGTCCCTCCATTTACATCATCCATCCGAAACAAATCTATTCCTTTTCTGCGAGGAGTCGTAAATCAAGTTCCTCCTTCTCCCCGTTTCATCTCTGCGGGTGGTAACGCAACACGTGGGCAAGTGGGGGTGGAAAACATCTGAAAATTTTTTCATCAAAAATGTGTAAATAAATCGCTAAAAATCAAATTTATGGATTAGATAAAAAATACTTATGTATTTGAAAAGGCAAAGTGCACTGCAATTTTTCTATCTTTACCAAATTTCAAAAAAGTTAGTCTGGTCTGAGAAAATCGCAGTTGACTGTCAGAATTCGTGTCTTTGTAGATAGATGATTGTGTTTAATATTAAATAAAAAATACATCAAAGCAATATTTCTAAAATCTGAAAGATGGAAAAGGTGAGAAGTCTTTCAAGAAAACAACAATGAAAGAAAAATTTAAAAATAATAATTTAGTGCCGAGATATTACTTGAAAACCGAAGTAATAAAATTCCCATTGCTTAACATGGAAAGGAAACTTCTTTCGATGTGTCTGAGGAAGAGCCTTAAGGGCAACTGACAGCAGTTCAATACAGTGGGATTGCTAGTAGGGGTGATACCCGGTGCGGGCACATCCGGTGCAGTCAAGCCCCCCCCCCCTCCCTTCCACATACACAGGCACTCAAAGTTAGTTCTGCTAAGGCGACCACACGTCCTCGAAATTCGAGGACAGTCTCCAAATATAGATCTTTTTTCATTTTGTCCCCAAAAATACTTAAGACTACTGGGCGCCGCGAAAAGTCCCCATATTTAAAAGATTTTTTTAATGAAAGTTGCTGTTTAGTTTATTTCTTTCAGAAAAAACTAAAGAAATAATAAACAACTAAAAGCGCCTTCTACTCAGAGAAACAATGAAATTCGATCTCCGAAAACGTTTGTTGTCATTGTGTGTAGGGATGGACGCAAGACGGCTTTTTTGCGAGACGAGACAGAGATTTACAGCTTTTTTGCGAGACGAGACACACATTTTTAACATTGCGATATAGGGATTTTTGCGAGACGAGACAAGCTTTTAGGCTATTTTGCGAGACGCTTATTTTTCGTCTCGCGTCCATCCCTAATTGTGTGTGTAGTGTGTAGGGTTCCAAAATTAACTTTTGTGACGTTTATTAAGGTTTCTGAAGGAGGGGCCCAAACTAAGTTCTGTCCCCGAAGATGCAAATCCTTGTTGTGGCACTGTAGCACAGTGAAGTTTCTGAGCACCAAGAATTGCTTCAGCACTACTATGACATTTATTAAGGAAGCCCTGCGATTAGCCAAATGGCTGCTGTTTCAATCTGAAGATTTACACTGTTACTGTCACATTGCAGAATATTTCTGATAAATCCCCGATTTGTTATAAAATGTACACATGTATAATAAACCCAAATTCTCAACATAATAAGGATTTATTATATGGTATGTGTCAGTCGCAGAAGTATACAACATTGTACTCCTGCCGATACTGTACTGCCTTAGTTTTATGAGACAGGAATTGTGCGGCTCTTTCGTCAATGGGACAAATGTCTGAATGTTCAAAGAGACTACTTTTAAATAAAGTACTCTGTCATATATTCGCATTGGCTCACTCTCATTTGACTCGCCCTCGTACGTTAAGATGCAAAATATAGTGAAAAATGTGATAGCAAAGGGTCAGTTTTATTTCAAGATTTATCTTATTTTATGCATGGTTGGTTGGTTGGTTGGTTGGTGTCATGTCCTTAGGGAGAACTATGGCTGACCATGAGTGTGCAGATCTCCTTGATATTTTTCGGAGTATAGGCTCTTTTCGATATCAAAGGGGGAGAATTTCCCCCAAGCTGAGCCAGAGATCTTAGAATGGCAGGGCAGTCAAAAATGTGTTTGGGAGTCAGTGTAATATTATCGCAATTATTGCAGAGACGGTGGATTCTATTGCCATCTCTTTGGATCTTCATATCTTGATAGTGACCTGTTCTAAGGCGAATAATACTAAAATGATCTCCCATGGAAAAGTGGTTGCCATTGCCTCCAAGGAGGTTGGACTTCTGCCTGTTGGTCCGCGGAAGGTATTTTTTCCCATCCCTTCTACCACCCAGAGGAAAGTCCAATGGAGGCATGCCCCTATCTTCCACCCGGGGGCGCGCCCTCTAGGGGTTGCAGGCTCCCCCGTTTTCCCCTTAAGGGGAGATCACTTTAGTAGGATATCTTACCTCATATTTTTTCGAATTAAAAATCAGATTCCCTTTCCCAAATTAAAAATCTAAATTTTAATATTTTTACACCCTGTAAAGGCTTATTCACACGAACACAAATTTTGCCACGAATTTAAAAAAAAAAATCGTCAGATTGATATTTAAATGACTTATGAAATTACTTTAAATGACTATTTTACTGATTGATATTTAAATGATTTAATAATAGTAAAGTTATTTAATGTAATGCACCGTAAGATTTAACCCATGCTACCATCCTATAAATGCTATTTTTTGTGGGGAAAATGCTTCAGAATGTAATTTTGAAGTCATAAATCATTGAATGTACCTTTAATTAATAATAGTCTAGTTTTAGTCGACAGATTCTAGCGTTAATAGATGAATAATATTTTAGAAGCAACATGTATGAAGTCAACAAAGAAAACATGTTTCCAATGATAGTTTTCTCCTATTTTCATAATATTCAATATGAAGAAAAAATTGCCATTCATGTGTAGGAAAGCAATTTTTTGCTTATGAATTTCTTATAAGGGGCATTAAAGGGTTAAGTGAAAATCAACAAAATTTGAATTTAACATCCGAGTGATTTCTTTTGCATTAAAATTACTTTAAATGTGACATTAGTAAGTAACAGTTTAGATTAATTTTGTACTATACTATAACTTTCATGGATGGTATAAAAAAAACGTGTGTTTTTTCACCAATTGTTGAATATTTAAATTTGTTTAGTATTCGGTTGCCGAATATTGAAGTATTCGGCCGAACCGAATATTCGGTTTGTCTGCCAAATAGGCGGTATACCGAATACCAACCGAATATTCGGTGCATCCCTAGAAAAAATTATAAATGTGCGAGAATTAAATCATATGGAATCAGTGTGGATGAAAAAAAAAAAAAACTGATTTGCAAAACTTGGCATTAAAGCTGCAATTCCTTACTTGACCCAAAACAAGCAGATGATACTGCTTGCTCGTAACAGCTATTCACAAAAACGATCAAATTTAGCAACTTTTTTTTTTTTTGCGTATGAAAGGAGAATTATTGTAGTTGTTACAGTCAACTCGCCATTTTGCGGACCCTTGAGATTTAAAAAACCCTATGAAATCCTAACTGTTTTCCCCAATACCTTTTATAACCTTTCGATTTAACAACCATTTGATATTGAACGTCATACTGAGGTCCCATGAAGTTTGTTTAAATCAAGAGTCGACTCAATGTTTTTTCAACCTTTTTTACAGGCCAACATTCCCAATTGGTAACATCAAATTAAAAATTTATTGAAAAAGTAAATTTTTGCCAAATATTAGCTTGAAATTTTAGCAGCTATCGTTTAAAAAGGACTTGATTTTTTTGAAACAGGAGTTACATTTCTATCTTAAGTAGGGAAAACTGGGACGACCAAAAAAAAAAAAAAAAAAAAAAAAAAAAATCGTAAAAAATAGCTTTTCATAAAATTTTTTACTGAGCTATCATGATTTTGTACCCCCATCCCCTTCAAATTGAATTCATACTTTTTAATTGTAAAAATAAATATTTCGTTAATTTTTTAATATTTCACTTATGTAAAACTACACCATCACTATATTCCGTTTTTTGAAAACCAATTTAAAAAGTAGTCAGAAATGACCGATGTTCCCAGTTGGCAAACACGGGGAAAAATTATATACATTTTTTTTCCTTTTCTATTTCAATGATTGGATCCCAGGGTGTGTCCCGCTGGCGACTTTATCTACTAAGTTGAAGGAAAATAACATACTAAGTTTTTTAAATTTAGCATTTAGTTTAATTTCCTTCTTAAAATGAAAAACTAAAAGGATGTATGCTTATTTTTTCAACTAGAAAAATTATGAAAAATGTTCTACTATACTGGCCGAAATTTTTTATGCTTGTGAGGGCTACTAATGATACTATTTTTTGCCCACCTGGACATTGGTGGATACTCAGCTTTGCAACTAGCTCATTAGAAGGACCAATATGCAGAAAAGGCTTAATTTTTAATATGTGGCCTAAATCTGAAATTTGGGTCTGTAAAAAGGGTTTAATGAAATGAAATGAAATGAATTTTGTAAAAATATTCTTTTTCCAATAAAAATGTTTTGTTTTTCTTTCAGGCTGTTTTTCTGGAAGCTCAAACCGTAAAAAGAAAGTCCTGGAAATAAGCAAAAACCAAGAAAATGTTATGATGACTGGAGAATGGACCAAAAATGTTTTTATTTAAAAAATTTTTGTGGTATCCCCTTCCTCTCCTGAAAAGGGGAGGAACCTTTTTTAACAGGGTTTTCTTACAGACCTGGAAAAGTCAGGGAAAATGAGTTTTTGGTCAGGGATTTTGGGAAAAAGAAAGTCAGGGAAATTTAGCAGAAGGGAAAATGCAAGGAAAAAATTGAATTTTTGCGGTAAAAATTAAGAAAAATATTTGCTGTTTTGAACCTAAGTATAAAAAATTGTTTTTTATTTTTCATTTTTCTCATTCAACCTTATAAATAATTTTTAAAATGTGTGTTCTTTATGAGCCTATCTTGTGCAGTTGAAATAGGCTTAATTTTATCCTATCCAGTGATGTCAAATAAGATTCTTGCATATATTAATTTTATTATTATTATTTGTAAAAAAGGGGTAATATATAAAAAATTATTAAAGGATGCAATGTTAAAAATAGAAAAGGAAAATTCGGGAAAGCACGCTAGATAAAGTCAGAGAAGAGCGTGATAGACGTCAGGGAAGCAAAAGCTGTGAAATCTGTAGAAACCCTGTTTAAGTATTAAAAATCATTTCTTTGTGTGGTCTCATTCTTTAAAGAAGATATAGGATCAGCCAGGGAGACTTATTTTCGGTAAGTTGACTAAATTCGGGATATTTTGAATAGTTAGTGCAAGTCACTAAAGCTTAAAAAATATTAAACTTAAGCATTACTAACATTTATAAATTAAACGAAACAATCTTTAAAAAGTTATTTAACTTTGTTCGAAATTTTTGTTTAAAATTTAATGACCAAATTGGGAGGGGGGGGGGAAACACAGTGAAATTCTGGACTTGTAAGAAAACCACAAAAAAAGTGAAAAAAAGAACAGCACAGTAAACACAAAGAAGCTGTAAGAACAAAAAGAACCGCATAAAAAACTCACAATAAAGATATCTCAACAAAAAACACAGTAAAAATAGAAGCCCAATAAAAATACAAAAACTAAAGTAATCAAACTATATAAAAAGACAAAATTAAAAAGCATACGCTAAACAAAATAAAAAGAACCCAAAAACAATTTAAATAAACTGGAATAAACACAAAAATAAAAATTAAAAAGCAATAAAGTTAATAAAAAAACGATAAAATCTAAAAGTAAAACAACAAAAAAAGAACTTTAAAAAAAATTTAAAAACAAAACTCAAAAAACAGATAACAACAACAAAAAAAAAAAAAAAATACTATGAAAACGCACATAGTAAAAAGAACTAAAAATTGACCGCAAAAATCAAAAAACAATAAAATACCTCAAAAATAATAAAATAACACAAAATAAAAACAATTAAAATACTCAAAAACGCAAAAAAGATCTTGAACTCGGGGGGAAAAAAAGGCAAAATAAAGTAGAAATATATTAAAAAACCCAAAATAGCATAAAAACTCTAAATAAAAACGAACTACAAAAAAAAACGTTTAAAAAACAACACAAAGTAAAAACACAATTAAACCACAGTTAAAAAAGCAAACCAAAGAAAACTTGGAGGACTTTTTTGTTTCTTTTAAGAGAAAGACAAAAAGAACTTGAAATAAAAGCAATAAAAAATATAATTAAAATCGCACAAAAAGCTCTAAACTCAAAAAAAATTAAACTAAAAATTAAATCAATTTGAAAAAACAGTTAAAAACGCACAATAAAAATACTCGAAGTAAAGACAAACTCAAAAAAAAAAAAAAAAAAAAAAATGAAAAAGGAACTCTACCAGAATTAAAAAAAACGAACAACTCAATAAAACGATAAAGTAAAAAAACAATAAAAACTTAAAAGCAATAGCTCGAAATAAAAGCAGTACCCCCCCCCCCAAAAAAAAAAAGAACTCTAGCATAAACACACAAAAAATGTAAAGACTAAATAAATATAAAAAGAACCAAAAAAACACCATAAACACATGACAAAAAAATTCGGTGTACAAACACAAAGAAATAACTCTAAAAACGCAACAAAAATACTCAAAACCGAAAAAGACGTCTCCAAAAGGAACAACACTAAGAAAACTAATAAAAAAAGGATAACTCTAGAAAGTAAGAAACAGGAACTATTCAAAAAAATAAAGAACAAAACAAAAAAATCGCAAAATATTTATTCCAAAGAACTCCCTAGAAAAACAAAACATTAAAATACCACTTTAAAAAAATAGACTTCAAAAAAAGAAAACTAAAATACACCGTAAGAAAGAAAATCTAAAAACCCACAGTAAAAAAAAGGGGGCCTGTCAACCAAAAGAAAATAAACTAAGCAAAATTAAAAAGGAAAAATAAACCAAATCCAGGAGAAACAAACTAAATAAAAAAGAAGAAACGTAGCAAAGACAAATTAATAAATAAATGAGCCGAGACCCATAACCACAAATATTAGCAGACTACCAAACACGCCCATGGGCGTCGCAAGCTATAGGGACATGTCCCCCCCCCCCCTCCGCAGTGTTTTAACATGGGGGGGGGTGATTGAGGAATACTGTATAATTTTTTCTTAAAATTCTCTAACAGTTTATAAAAAAAAAAAGGAAACAGCCGAAGTCTCATTCCAAAGCAACTTTTTCTCTCACTTCGAGGTGTGTATTTTTATTTTTTAAAGACCGCCGGGCAATACAGTATCGGAGTCCGTTCAGATGCTTCCTGATGAAGAACCTCGCACGAGGATTACTTATCTTGCTGCCCAAGGCATTAGGTCTATTATCTGCGTCATTTCTTTTAAAGACCGCTCAAAGTCGCTCTTCGGTTTGATTTCCAGAGGAGTGGTTAGTTCAAATTTCCACCTTCTTGCCATGTCCGAACTCGAAGATGTCCCACAAAAATTCGAGGAATAAAAACAGACCAACATACACAATGGATCCGTGTATGTGTATAGTCAGAGCAAGACAGGGGGGGGGGGGGAGATACACATACAATTTAATATTTTCGTATGTCTTCTCGTACAGAGGACTCATGAGTCCTCATTTCTCTTAAACTACCATGGGTCCTCCAAAAAAAAAAAAGCTAAAATCGCACACTATTGAGAGCTTTTTCATAGGAAAGAAGGAAGAAGGACGAAACATTGCTGAGTGAAACTAATGTTGCTCTAGAAGCAGAAGCTAAGAACGTATTTTTTTCCAGTGCGTATCCAGATATATTGTTTCGAGGAATAGGGGTGGACTTAGTTTTTTTTTTTATGTTGTAAGAGTAAGTATCAAAAGAAATTAAGTAGTCATGATAAACCCCAGTTGTTGCCAGTAGGGGATCCAGGGAAGAGGACTAGGGGCTCCTCCCCCCCTCCCCAAAAAAAAGAAAGAGATTGCTGAAAGGTATTCTGCTTTAATACACTTTGGGTAGGCAAAATTATCTTTTTTTATAAGCTCCTCCCAACCTAAGTTTTATGCTCCAATAGGGTAGTTTTCAATACACTTCTACAAATGGTAATTTATGTGCCAGAAAGATTCACAGAAGTTGGAGGGGGGCGTGGACCCCCAAACGCTACCCTTGTCTAATGACAAGGGTAGGGTTTGGCTTGGACGTTAAAGATGGTGGTGTAGTTATGGTGAATGATATTTTATTTGTCTATTTGGCGCGATTGGAAGAGTAATATTTAAGAGGGGGCAAGTGTTTCCTATCGTACAAAATGCAATTTTCAAATAGGTGAAATCTGAATTCATTGAATGAGAAGAGGGCAGACAATTGAACCCTTTTGCCCTTATTGGTTGATTTTTAATGGCACAAGGTCCAGAAACGATATAGTGCGCCAGACTATGTGTATAAATAGTAAAAATAGAGTTTACAGGTGGTATAAAGGTATTGCTTAAAACCATGAGGTCTAAAAACGATAAAAGCAAATTGTAGAAAGGTAAAAAGTAGATAAAAATAAGACAAGGGCATCTTGGATGGGGGCTCCCAACGTCGAAGAAATGCGAACAAATGCTGTGCGGGTTTCACCCAATATATCGTCAAGTTTGGGATAAGAACAGTTAAAAAGTATTTGGTTAGAAAATTATTAAAAGCAGTGCATGAGGTTAAAACAAGACGAATAGTAAAACTGGTATGACATGAGGCACTTGGAGCAGCACCAGGTAATGCTTATGAATAAGCCTCGTACGACCAATGCGGAGACGTGTCAAGATGACATCCAGTCTGTGATAGGGATGAGAAGACCAATGCGCGAGAGTTGGACGTATAGAATGAAGTTTGTTCCCAGTTTCACTCAACGACTTCGTTCGTTTCACTGTCCCATTTATCATCCAGGTGCTTGTATAATGCAAGAGTTGCTAATGTCGTTTTAGGATAGGTTGCCGCTGTACGGGAGGGTCGCTAGTGTGACTGCTTTCTAGTTGCCAGCAATCCCAATATGACTTTGTACCCAGCAGAGGAGAATACTGTAACCACGGTTTATAAGCTGTTCATACATACACGTAATACTTTAATGATATAGCTATGGGTAAGGGAGCCAGATTTTCCAGGACACTGAGGGAGTCCGAATAGATTATAAAATTCTTTGTTTTTTCTGGAGATGTACAGAGGGCTTTCATAAATGGACAGTCATTCGGCTGTAAAGACAGAGCAAAACTGAGGGAGAGTGAGTATAGCTGCAAGAATGATTATTATTCACGAAGGCAAAGCCAACGTGATGACCGGGTTTAGATCCATGTGTGTTGCGGTCTTCATAATTTTCATATTTATATCAGCGATCTAAGAACAGCTGTTGGTATATTTTGGGGTCAGTATCCTGTTTGATGAAACCTTCATAGGGCTGAAGGCACGGGATCTGCATTTCAGTCCAGGTTGGGGATTTCATCAAGAGAACAAGAAGAGACTATGGCATTATGCAATTGGGTATGGACTAAACTCCTACGGATCTTAAGTCCATGTTGGGGGTACATGAAGGACGATGATTATAAAATCTGTCCAGAAGGGTGTCTCTATTAAGAGACCTTTAAGGAATGTGAGGGATGAGAGAGTATGCGAGGTGGCTCATGACAGATGATGTAAAGACTATTTATAGGTGGTGTTCTAAACGCGTAGTGCGGAATGATGCACGGTGTTTTTTTTTTTTTTTCTTCTTCTTTTTAACTTGACTTGCAAGCATACCCATAAGAGCAGCAGGCATAGTCTATTTTAGACCGTATCATGGCACGGTATATCCGTAGCATGGTGTCACGATCTGCCCCCCCCCATGTGGTGTACCTGTACAACATTGAGTTTTCTCACATTTGTTTCGGATATGAGAGACGTGTTTCTTGAAGGTCAGCTTTTTGTCAAAGTACATGCCTAAGAATTGACTATGCTCTTCTACAGCAATTGTTGTACCATCTAAATGGAGTTTCGGATCTGGAGGGGATACCCCGCTTTCGTCAGAAGTGAATACGAGTAGTTTTTTCTCCCGAGATACTGAAACCGTTTATAATGCACCCTTTTCGAATACGATTTACAATAGTTTGAAGCTGTCACTCTATGCAACGCATGTCTTTCCCCCAGTGGCGTAGCGAGCGGGGGGGTTTTGGGTGTCAGAACCCCCCCTAAAATTTAGCAGAGCTCTATTATTGACATGAAGAATGCGATCCATAATGTAGATTATCCGTTACATCAGTACCTAACCCCCCCCCCTAAATTTTTTTCTGGCTGTGCCCCTGACAGGAGATGTAGAGGTCATCAACCTATAACAGGGTTTCTACAGACACGGAAAGTCAGGGAAATGAGGTTTGTTCAGGGATTTGGGGGAAAAAAGTCAAGAAATTGAAGAAAGGTCAGGGAAATGCAAGAAAAATTGAATTTTGCGGTAAAATCAAGAAAATATGGGCTGTTTGAACCTAAGTATAGAAATTGTTTTATTTTCATTTTCTCATTCAACCTTATCAATAATTTTAAAATGCGTTCTTTATGAGCCTATCTTGTGCAGTTGAAATAGGCTTCATTTTATCCTAAATTATTATGAAACAGGGTTTTTGTTAGAATCCAGTGATGTCCAATAAGATTCTTGTATATATTAATTTTATTATTATTTGTAAAAGAAAGGGGCAAAATGTATAAAAGGTTATTAATTAAAGGATGTAATGTAAAAATAGAAAAGCAAAATTTTGTAGAAACCCTGATCTTGAACTGAAATTGTCACGTGTGTAAAATTTGCACCGATCTAGAAAACGTTTTAGAAAATCACTGTATTAAAATGTAATTGAAGATTAATGCTATGGTAATATTTTGAAAAAAAAATTTTACCAGAAAAGAACGTAGAGGATGGATCAGAAACATTGCCATCACGATTTTTTAAAAAATTCAGAAAGAAATAATTGGCTTAAATTTTCAAATTCATTTTTCTGATAGTGAATTCGATTTAATAATGTATTCTAGTACTACGGTACTAGAATACACTCGAATCCTGTATTAGCGAAGTCAGTTACAGCGAAAATTTAATTACACTATCGATACAGCGAAATTTCTTGAGAACGGAATGATTTCTCTGGTCTCTTGGACTTGGTCAAAACGGAATTAGACTGTAGTTCCTTTTTTATACTGTACAGGGTGTCTACCGCTCCGGAAAGTCTGGAAAAAGCCTGGAAATTGGAAAATGGATCCGGAAAATTCACCAAAAGAGTCATTTTTTCTTTTCGTGTCTTTTTTTTTTTCACTTTCTCTCTAATTATCAGACTGGAAGCAAATGCAACGCATTTTTTGGACCGCGAAAGCATCAAGCGATGTGTGTGTATAAGGAGGGAAAAATGGGTTGCCCATCCATCGGGACGGGTGGGTAAAAGACAAATTAGCTTACTTGGTTTGGTAACTTATATCTTAGGACCGTATTTCCAAGAACAGTTAGGGAATTCTATCAGAAAGTGCGACTACTTCCGTTTCTCAATGGATGAAAGCTTAATCCTGTATACTTCAGTTAAAATTGATTTCAAGAAGTTGAACAAAATATGCAAATATAAAGGCAAGGGAGGGGCATTGTGCAATTTCCCAAAGTAAAATGCATTGGTCAGGAATTTTTTTCCTGGGACTTCCCAAAAGTCAGGAAATTGACTTTCAGAAATTTGGTAGACACCCTGTTGTATTTTCTGTTTCTAACATTAATTATTATTTCATTGCTCTTATTAATAACGATATTCCGGTGCAACCTTTTAAAAAATACCGAATATAGTTTCGCTCCGATATTGCAAACCCGAACAGCCGCGGCTTGATAGGCTATTTCCTAGACAGAGACTTTTCTTGAAACTCATTAGCCTATTTGTAAAATAGGCTATTGAGAGGAAGCGTCATGACTACGATACAAACCGCGCGTTTTATCAAGAGAGAAATATGAACGAGCCTGCCGGGGCACCGACCATGCCGATTTATCTCCTAGCAACATCCGCGGTCAAATATGGACTCAACGTTTCTCAAACATTCCAGAAGTCTTAGAACACACCTTTTCGTATTTAAAAGCCGGCCGTGGCCTTTTATGTTTAAACGTAGTTGCACAACGGCTCCGGACTATTCATTAACCACTTTTGTAAACAGTAATTTTCCGTAAATAGTTTATTGAAAAGGTAATCCGAGCCAAAGGCGCACCCACGAAGAGGGGGCTCACGCCCCCCCTCCCCCAAAAAAAAGGTGAAAAGTTAGAAGTGAAAAGCATTGAAAATTGTCCCTAGTGAATTAATTTTTTCTTTTTAAAAATTGTCTCTTAAAAAATTATCTCTAAAGTACTTTAAAAAAAAAATGTTAGTTTTTTAATAAATACTTGCAGTTGGTTGTACGAAACACGGTTAAACTCGGTTTCACGATACTGAAAAGATGAGATAATGATTTCACTATAAAGAGTTACGTTGCTTTGGCGCATGTTGTTGGCAAGTCAAGGGTCACAGACTATGTTAACGTTACAAGAGAGTTATAACTATAATCGAGGTCACTACAGTGGCGGCCCGTGGTCAAAACTGTTAGTGCAGCCGGAAGCATATGAGCCCCCCCCCCTTCCTCCCCACAGGAATGGAAAATCTTTGTTCCAGTTACTGAACAAAGATTTTCAAAGTTACTGATATTCCAAAGATTTCCCCAAGTTCCCAACAAAGTTACTGATCTGCCAGTTACTGAAATCGAAAACTGGCGCATTAAGCCCTCACCGAGGAAAAAGATATTACATAAAAAATGCAAGAGATCCTATTTTACTTCCATAAAATTTACATAAATTTCAACCAGCCGCTCTTATCCTCAAAATTGCATTCATCCGTGTCTGATTCGAAGTTTCCTTAGAATTTTCTTTTGTAACGATCACTTGAGACGAAAAGAAAAAAAAAAAAAAAACTTACTTATTTTTTATAAGTCAAATCAATCCTCCTTTTTATTAAACTTGCGCATCGGTCAGTGATGCCCTCATAAAAAGGCGTCGTTTTAATCCAGATATCCATAATTTTAAAAGCTCTTTTAAATTTCCCATGTTTAAAGAATTTTCTCGCTCGCCATGTCCTCTCAATGCCAGTTTTTGCTTACTTAAAAACAATACTGCTTTGATGGGTCATTGTCCATTCATAAGCGTCTATCCAGGCTTCCCTTCTTGATAAATTCAGCAATATAAAGTGGAGAGTTTTCCGAACCTATATTCTCCGTACCCCTCCCTCACTTCTCGAGCCAATCAGTCAGTCGAATTCACAGCAGCCGTCGTTTGAAATCTTTCATCAGCTGTACTTAGCTACTCACTCCCTATGCCGGAAAGACTGCTTACAAACTCGTTGCCATGGCAACGATGCTGCCAATTTCTTGATCGGCTATGAGGGCTGTACCGAGGCCTCTGAGAGAGGAGAAAGATTCTTTCTTCTCTCTGGAAGGCCTCGGCTGTACCAAGACTCACAGTTGAATTGCGGGAAGATTAAAGGGCTTTTTTCTGAATGAGCGATCCGGCATTACTACAACACGTTGTTTTTTGTTTTAGATTTTTTTGAAATTTATCATAGAAATTCCGTAAGTCTAATCTGAATTTAAGATAGTAGAATAAATTATTTTAAAGTATGTGTTGATAATTTGGAGTGCAGCCCGGCTGTACTTGCTGTATCCCACTAGCCGCCACTGGGTCACTAACAAAGTTCAGCAGAATTTGTAGCCCAGCCCCTTCTAAACTAAAATCTTGAGTGCGCCACGGAATCGGACCATTCGTTTAATTTCGAAATTGTGCTATAATTTAAGCCAAAAATTACTGTTCAAGACAAGTTAATTACATTCCGGAGCCGTTAGCAACTCTGGTCTAAAGCATCGATTCATTATGCTATAAACGAAGAGTGCAAAAATCATTGAATCTCTCGTACGAACAAGCTTGCTCTAAGAACGGTGCTAGGAGGTTTGAGCGGCATTTGAATCTAATTTTCTTGATAAGGAGTCCTTTTTTGGCATTAGGAGTGCTACTTAGTTCACTCAGATATTTTCTGTCTACATATTTTTGTGGACGTCGACACGTTGCATTTTGCGGCAAGGACGTAGGTTTTCGTTGCACTTTTCGATTGGGTTGCCAGATACCGGGGGGAAAGATAATAAAATGTTGAAAGTCGCCACGGTTTGCGATTTTCGTTGATAGATCGCCCAGTTTGGCGCCACAAGACAAGTCTGCAAAACTGAACTTAGTTTCGCTGTTATCTTTCCCTATTGGGGCGAGACACTGGCAATCGCTACAGTTATTTGAAGTAAGGTGAAGTACAGTTACAATATGCCTGACGAAGATTTTAAAACCGTTTTAGCAGGCGATTTTAATGTAGGTTTCGATTCCGAGGAAGTGTTTTATGGATCCATTAAGACAAACATGCAGGGAGCATTTTCTCAAGGGGGAGGGGGGACACTTGAAAAGAAAAAGGAGGGAAGGTGTAGAGGCTTCACTCACGTGATATTACATGACAATAGTGCAGTCGCCGACACTAAGTCTAGGAACTGACATATATTCGAACAAAAGTCACAGATTGTTTGTTCTGTGGAACTACAGAGATAAGCTGCATGCAAATGTACTAGAGATGAGACGGGCTCAGCCCGAACCGGGCTCGGGCTCTGTAATTCACTATTGCGTTCGGGCTCGTGAAAAATTTCTCCTTTGTTGAACATACTCCTTGAAACAGATTTTTAAAAATGATACATGAGAAAAATAAAAGTACAGTCAACTCCGGTTATAGTGAGCCACTGGGGACCATCCAATTTCGTCCACTCTATCCGAAGTTCACCAAGTGTCACTAGACCCAAGTGTCTTCATGATGGATAGAGATACTGTATGTGAATCGGGACTAATGGTTTGCGTTCACTATAGCCGATTGTTCACTATATCCGGGTTCACTATAACCGGAGTTGACTGTAGTTATTTTTAAAAAAATAGCGGCACGGGCGCCTAGAAGGTGAGTTAAGCTCTTTAGATATTTCAGAACGGCGGCTTATATTCATGAGTGAGTCATGAGATCCGATATTATTTGATAAACATATGGATAAATAAAGAAATAGAAAGTGCATTGAGAGTTTGCAACTTTGTCTTTCATTTGCACAAACGGCAAAATTCATTGTATTCTATCAATGAAGTAATTGAATTTTTTTAATTTTTAACTGAAATTCCGGGCTCGGGCTCCGACTTAAATAATATTGCTCGGGCTCGGGCGGGCTCGGATTGAAAGTCCTCGGGCTCGGGCTTCAAAAAATGAGTCCGAACTCATCTCTAAAATGTACCTGTATTGGAAGTCTTCCTTGAAGGTTTTGAGCTTAGAAGAGAGACGAAATTTTAAGGCAGTCGCATTAGAGTATTGTAACAAACGATAGTAAGAGTAGTAAGTTTTTTTTTTTGTTGTTGTTTATTTACCGCTTTGTGTAAGAGTACATGGCTATGTTAAGAAGACATGATTTTCCTTGTGTTTTGATCTGTAGCTGTGGTATGCCAACGAATATGCTTCCTATAAAAAGTTAAACAGATAGGCATGTTGGCATTTAAAAGAGAAACGAAGTACACGCTCAATTCAAAGGAGCGAAAATAACCATCAAAGACGGAGTGAAAGGAAAAACTGACGGTTTCGACCTTTTTACATCGAAACCCACAGTATTAACGCAAAAATACTCTTTAACTACTCTTTTTCCCAGAAATCCACAACCCGCTTCCTGTTTACCAAAATACCGATAACGTTCACCCTGAATATTTCTCACTGCTCTGTGATCGAAAAACGCTCCTAAAGGAGAAGTGCACTTTCAAGTTCGAAAATTCGCTCCGAGTGATCGAATTTCTCTCGTTTGAATTAAGCGTATAAAGAAACAGGATCTACATCTAGACTATTGTGCTAGTGTGAAGAATTTGCAAATAAGTCACACGAGAACTGGAAGCAAACTTCAATCACAATAATTGACCACTTCAGTATTTTGAGAAAAATAAAATCACATTTATAATTTGTGCTCTTCCAAAATTGACAGACACGTAGTTGATGGGACTCGGGGTCAGGTTCTTTTAAAGCTTGTGTTCCACTGAAAGACTAGAAGAAAAGCTTGTGTGCTTTTCTTCTAGTCTTTCAGTGTTAAGCGTCCATTAAAGTATAAACCGAACTATTATTGGTCATAGGCGTAGAGTTATATGGGCCCTTGGGGCTCGAGACCCCCAATAAATTGTGAATAGGGGCTGAGCCTACCCAATAATTTACCACTCAATACAGAAAACTAATTTATACTAACATAAAAAAAAGTATTTCACGCCATTTACAAACGTTTAAAAAAGTTTTCTTTGCTTCTATTTTTAACTTATAACATGGTAGAAAGATACTAACATGGATACCTACCTTACATAGATGTAGAATTCTATGGACCCATAGAGCTCGAGCGCCTCCAATCATTTACACTTACACATAGTAAGTCATAGCTGCCAACTACTATGGAATATAATTAACCACTTTTTGTAAACAGTATATTTTAAAATTATTTTTTTCAAAATAGTAACCAGCTCGAGCGCGCGGCACAAAAATTTTGCTATATTTTAAGCCGAAAAATCATGTAGAAAAAGGGGTTCATTCTATTCCGTACTAGTTGGCAGTTAAGAGTAAGTTATATGTACATAAATCAGAGGCGTAGCCAGAAATTTTTTAAGGGAAAGGGGGGGGGGTTCGACTTCTGCGACTCACATATGTATACGGTACGGGTGTATGATAAGGGAGTGAGGCATATACATTTTGTATGGCAAAAAATTCCTCATGGGGGGTATAACCCCCCCCCTTGGCTACTCCACTGACGTGAATATATGTGGTTGTGAGGCCCGGCCCCCCCAATAATTTTGAAAACTTTACGCTTATGTTATTGGTTATCATCTGATACAACTGACAGATGAAATGAACATAAGTAAAACACTACAGTAAAATGCAGTGGCGGATACAGAAATTATTTTCATGGGAGGGTTTATAATTGAATGGAAAATGCTTATTTGACCCAGCATACACGCAAAATATAGTAAAGCAAAATGTTAACCCTACTCAAAGCAGTGTCTTTTCAAAAGAACTTAGCAGCACTGGATGCGAAATTGAACTCGATTTTAACTCAAACGTTGCGATTTTTTAAAGTTTCAATAGAATTTGCAATAAGAGAAAAATTATAAGGTTCTACTTACTTGTATTAGCTAAAAGTATGCCATTATACTTGCAAGTTCTAACAACTGCAGGCGTATAAGTGCCCCCATTTATTGCATTGTCATGATGAAGCATGAAACTAAATTACATTAACTTCTTGAATTTCTGTAAGACGGTGGTGTACCAGTTAGCTGTAATTTTCTGTCCGACCAGCTTGATTGATTTCTACTGCTGAACAGAACGGCATACATTACGTTTGTACATAAATGAATCAGTATTTACAAGGTAAAAAAGCCTGAAAGAGCAGGACCCAATTCGGAAGTGACAATTTAAACTAGAATAAAGCACATCTACGTAACCCCTCTGTATTTTTTTCAAGAAAGCGGCCCTAAAAGTGCCTATTTTATTCAAGAAAATTGTATGAAAATAAGTGCATGTACATGCATTCATTTTAAGGTTCCGGGAATTTTGCAGTGCGAGGAACAACAACAACAAAAAAAAAAAAAAAAAAAAAAAAAAAAAAAAAACTAGGAAAAGCATTCAGGGTTATTGTGAGTGAATGTGTATTTTCTAGTCAGCAGGGGATCTCTAAAAATATAAGTTTTAAGCAGTAAACGAAAATTTTAAGAACTTTCTTCATAAAATATATAAACATTTCTAAAGTTTTCTTTGAACATAAGTAAAAAAAAACAGAGATTGCACAATGCCTATCACAAATACATGTATTGGAGTATTGCTACCGCCTATCTATATAAATAAAATTAGACTTTTGTCTGCACATTTCTTGGAATTCAAAAATTTTGAGATTTCTATCCGTTTCAAGCACCCGGGAATCCGATGCGACCCTCAAAAAAAAGTTTGTCTGTCTGTCGTTCTGTCCGTGACGCTTTTTTTGTTAAAGCATCACGTAAAAACGACTGAAGCGAATGATATGAAATTGGGTGTCATGATAGGTGGTCACTCAACTTAAAACATAGGCGTCGATTTAAAAAAAAATCTTGATTAGATTTTCAGATTTTGCGAAAATCGTTTCAAACTGCGTCAATTTGTGTTCAAGCATCACGTAAAAACGACTCAAGTGAATGATATGAAATTGGGTGTCATGATAGGTGGTCACTCACCTTAAACTATAAGCATCTAATTAAAAAAATGGATCCGATTTCGAGATTTTGCGAAAATCGTTTCAAACTGCGTAAATTTGTGTTCAAGCATCACGTAAAAACGACTCAAGCGAATGATATGGAATTGGGTCACATGATAGATGGTTGCTCAATATAAACTACAGGTGTCCAATTTTTTAAACATTTTTATTTGATTTTGAGATTTTGTGAAAATTCTCTCATAATACGTTTATATTTCTTCAAACATCACGTAATAACGACTCGTACGAATGATACGAAATTGAGTGATAGGATAGGTAGTTGCTAATCTTAATAGGCGTTGAGAATTTTTAAAATATTTTGATTACATTCTGAGATTTTGTGAAAATCGTTTTAATATGCTGAAATTTTGTTCCAGCATACGAAATAAAGATTGCAGGGAATGAAACGAAATTGGGTGACAGGATAGGTTGTCACTCAACTTAAATTCTAGGCTTCCAATTTTTCAAAAATATTGATTCGATTTTGAGATTTTGCGAAAATTATTTCAATATGCGTAGATACTTGTTCGCGCATCCCGTAATTACGACTCAAGCGAATGAAATGATATTACTTAGTGACTCTCTAACCTGTAATATTTTAACAATACATAAAAATGATAACTTCGCTTTCTTTAGTTTGGCAACCTACTCCATCCATTCTGTGTACTCCTACAATGCTGACGAAAGATCTTGCTTTTTGGAAATTTGCATTCACTAACCCGTTAAGGACGGGTACTTCAGCTAGTTTCAAAATAAACCGACTCCAAATTTCGTTAAAAATTGCCTGGTAGTGTCATCTGGCGTTGTGTCAAATCTTATAAATAAAAATGAAATTCTGTTTGTTTGTTTGTTTGTTTGTTTGTTTATTTGTTTGTTTGTGGATTTGATTCGTATACAAATCCACAAAAATGGACCTATCGGCCTGAAATTTAGTACAGATATGTAAAATAATATAGAATAACTCATAGTCCACTTTAAAACTTTGAAAGTCCACCCGTTCCCGGAATTTAAGAGATTTTTTATGCTCTTCACGCAAAAATCTTTCCGTAATTGTAACCCCTCTGGTGAAAAAAGTGTGAAATAAGGATCGTGGTTGCCATGTGTGGCGATTTTGCCGAATAAAATGTTTTAAATTCTCAAAGTAAAAATAAAAGAATAATAATGATTTTTTTTTTTGTTAGTTTATATTCGTAAGGTTATTTTTTTTTAAATTATAATATCGTGTGCATGGGAAATCAGAACAGGAATGTAATGCTTTACACGCAAAACAATAAGAATTGAAGATTTCCGAGGCTAATAGGTAAATTATTTTAGTTTGGCGAAAAAATAAAATGGCTCAAATGCCAATTTTGTGAAAGTGAGTTCTAGCGGTTTGCGCAGATTTCAGCTTGGCGCAATTTATTGAGAGCTTAAGGAAATAGATTTTTGAAAACAAGTGCAAAGGTTTTATTAGAATACAGCGTTAAATTTTAATGATCCGTGAAGAAATTATGCAGTTATTAAGGGATTTCAATTGATCTATCTCCAGAATTCTCGCCAAATGAGTACATTGATTTAAGTTGGGGGAATTCCGCCAAATTTCAGAAAATTGAAATCTTCTCATTTAGTACATCGGAGTAATGATGAATAAAACACGTTATAGTTGATCATTTTAAAAAATTCGGCTGTATTAAGGGATTCAACTTTTCAAATAAAGGCTTGCTTTACTTTTTCGCGGTCGAACCATTTCCCATATATTATTGCTGCTAAGTCAATGCTTCGAATGATTTCCTGAAAAAACGCTTGCAAAATGGCGTATGTTGGCACTTTGGCGAGGCTTAGATTTGAAACTGGATTTTATTTGAGACTGGGATATATAATGACACTGGTTATAGATAAAAATGAATGTTGGTATGAGTGTATGAGGTTGAAAAACTCCAGCACCGTTGAGCACCGTTGCACCATGAAATTTGGTTCACCTAAGTCTTTTATCATGGAGAAGCTTTTTATGCTATCCGTTTTCCTCTAACTTGCCACCAGGTGGCGCAGCAGAACGTCGAATTCTATTCCGTTTAGCCGTTTGCTATGCGAATATCGTCCAACCGATTTCGATGAAATTTGGTACACGCGAATATTAGAACACGGAGAATATTTTTCATTATCCATTTTGCTGTAACTTGCCGCTAAATGGCGCTGAAAAGCATCAACTTCTATACCATTCGACCAACCGGCATAAAATTTTTTATACTTACACATTTGACACGAAGAATATATTCTAACTGCGTTCCTTTTGATGTTACTCACCACTAGATGACACTGCAATGCATTATTATTTTGACTCGCCACTAGATGACGCTGCAGCAGGCCAAATTCTTGACCATTCAAACGGTCGCTATGAAAATCAGTATACATAGCTATTTGAACAATGAGAATATTTTGGCGTTATCCATTTTGCTATAACTCGCAACTTGACGGCGCTGTAGCAAATCATTACTTTAATTAACTACTAGATGGCCCTGCAGTGTATCACTTCTTGACTGTGCAAATGATCGTTATGAAAATTGGTATACATAGATAGTTGAACACGGTCGCTATGAAAATCAGTATACATAGCTATTTGAACAATGAGAATATTTTGGCGTTATCCATTTTGCTATAACTCCCCACTTGACGGCGCTGTAGCAAATCATTACTTTATTGAACCACTGGATGGCCCTGCAGTGTATCACTTCTTGACTGTGCAAATGATCGCTATGAAAATAGGTATACTTAGATATTTGAACACGGGGAAGAGTTTGGCGCTATCCATTTTCCTATAACTTGCCACTAGATGTCGCGTCAACACATGAACTTCAGGACTGTCCAGCCGATAGTCATGAAAATTCGTATACATCGATATCTGAATGCGAAAAATATTTTCGCCGTATCCGTTTTGCTAAAACTCGCCACTAGATTGCGCTACGCCGCATAGCCTTCTGCACCGTACAAACACGATTGCCTTGCAATTCGGTATGCATGATTATTGGACACAATATAACGCGATATCCACTTTGCTATATCTGTTTATTACAATGAATAGTAATCACCACAAATCGTAATATCAAAAAGTCCTTTCATTCCCGTGCGAAGAACGGGTACTTCAGCTAGTGAGATATAAATAAAAATCTGTGCCAGAGCCCGATCAAGACAATTGTGCGCCCTGGGAAGAAGAAAAAATTGAGCCCATTGCAATAACCTTCCCGTTAAAAGAAAAAAAAAAAAGATTATGATTGGCTTATCCTGAAAGTTTTTAAATATCTTCCCCCTTCCAAACACACATTTTGTTTTAAGTAATCTGAAACAAAGCGTTACTTCGAAATGCTGTATCACAGCGGCTAACATGTATGGAATAACAACCACTTTTTGTAAACAGTCATTTTTGTAATCATTTTTTAAAATAACAAAAAATTCAAATATTTTGCTATTTTTCAACATTAAAAAGTCTTTACAAAATGTGGTTAGTTATTTAATGTGGGTTACCTATTGGTATGCTCTGTCGACTCTAGAGCATTTCGAAGAATTAAAAATAAGGTTAAAATAATTTATTACAAATGTCAATTTGAGTTCTTTTCATTGCTCATACTTTATAATTAAAAAAATCATTTAACTTTTAAAATAAAATTACAGAAAAGATAAAAAAAATTTTAAAACTATAAAAGTGCAAAATGTAAGATATTGGGGCCCTAAAATCTGGGAGCCCTGGGCAGTTGCACCGTTCGCACTGCCGGTAATAGGGCACTGAGCTGAGCCCATGAGTCTGACGGGAGCGAGGCTTAAGGGGTTAAACGAACTGTACGTCTTATTATTTTTGGATCTTCTGCATCATCCACTCACTGTGGCAAAGTGGCAGTCACCATTCTTCGGCGGCAGACCCTACTAGCAATTTTGCTTGGTCCATCATCGGCTGGCTACGTGGCCGGTGGTCGCCCGAGCAAAATTGCTAGTAAGGGAAACTCTTTACATTGCGAGAGATTAAGAATGGCAAATGTAAAAATTGAGTGGGTAACTTATAACATAATAATCAGGGCGGGGGGGGGGGGTCAATATCATGTACGATTTCTTTCTAGCTTTACAGCGCAAGGTAAACAATATTGACCCCCCCCCAAAAAAAAAAAAAAATCTTCACCATAATTTGAATTTATAAAGCTTACCCCCCCCCTTCCCTCCTTATATATTTAATTAAATCGTCGAACTTGAAATATTCAGGAGTGAATGTCCCAAATGACAGGGTTCCAAAGGGCTGACATTCCATATATACCTGGATGTTTTTATGGGAAGTGAAAAATATTTTCTAATACACACAAAAAAAAAACATTAAATAGAATTCGTTTTTGCGCTCTTCTGGAGTCATTTGGAGCCTTTTAATTAAAATACTTGTGGACGTAATGTGGTTTTTTTTATCCCCTTTTTTTTTCTTTCTTTTTTGGAGGAGTGGGGAGTTCATGGGATGGGGGAAGGGAAAAATCAAATTATGTGTTCTGTTGTACGTTAAACAAAAATTTTAATTTTATATCATATATACATTTACTAAGTAAAAAAAAAAGCTTATTGTGTTTATATAATGCGTGTTTATTAAAATTCTCCGTAACTCTCAATTTAAACGCGGTTTAAAGACTTTGTACAGTTACAAAGGGTAAGAAAATCGAGAAAAGAATTAGAATCGCGTATTTTGACGAATTATTTCCGAATGTAAATTTAATGGATTAGAACTATTCTTCCCTTTGTGTCATTGATACGGAAATCCTCAGGCACAAAAAGGTATTGTTGTGTAAGAAAACTAATTGCATAACTATCTATAAAATGAGCTCTAAAAATAACTAAATAGTTTTTTTAACATTATCCAAACAACGTCATTACACTATACAGTCGACTCCGGTTAATCGGACCACTTCGGAACGATACAGTTTTGGTCCAATTAACCGGCTGGCCGATTAAACAACATTCCCCAAAATTACAGAAAATATGCTATCTTATAAATAAAAATGAAATTCTGTTTGTTTGTTTGTGGATTTGATTCGTATACAAATCCACAAAAATGGACCTATCGGCCTGAACTTTAGCACAGATATGTAAAATAATATAGAATAAATCGTAGTCCACTTTAAAACTTTGAAAGTCCACCCGTTCCTGGAATTTAAGAGATTTTTTATGCTCTCCACGCAAAAAGCTTTCCGTAATTGTAACCCCTGTAGTCAAAAAAGTGTGAAATAAGGATCGTGGTTGCCATGTGTGGCGATTTGGCCGAATAAAATGTTTTATTATTCTTTTATTTTTAGTTTGAGAATTTAATGATTTTTTTTTTTGTTACTTTATATTCGTAAGGTTATTTTTTTTTTTAATTATAATATCGTGTGCATGGGAAATCAGAGCGGGAATGAAACGTTTTATACGCAAAACAATAAGAATTGAAGATTTCCGAGGCTAATGTGTAAAATTTTTTAGTTTGGCGAAAAAATAAAGTGGCTGAAATATCGATTTTGAGTAAGTGAGTTCTAGAGGTTTGCACAGTTTTCGGCTTGGCGCAATTTACTGAGAGCTTAAGGAAATAGTTTTTTGAAAACCAGTGCATAGATTTTATTAGAATACAGCGTTAAATTTTAATGATCCGTGAAGAAATAACGCAGTTATTAAGGGATTTCGATCAATCTATCTTCAGAATTCTCGCCAATTGAGTATATTGATTTAAGTTAGGGGAATTCCGCCATATTTCAGAAAATTGAAATCTTATTTAGTACTTCGGAGTAACAATGAATAAAACACGTTATAGTTGATAATTTTAAAAAATTCGGCTGTGTTAAGGGATTCCACTTTTCAAATAAAGGCTTGCTTTACTTTTTCGAGGTCGAACCATTTCCCATATTGATTGCTGCTAAGTCAATGCTTCGAATGATTTCCTGAAAAAACGCTTGCAAAATGGCGTATGTTGGCCCTTTCGCGAGGCTTAGATTTGAAACTGGATTTTATTTGAGACTTGGATATATAATGACACTGGTTATAGATAAAAATGAATGTTGGTATGTGTGTATGAGGTTGAAAAACTCCAGCACCGTTGCACCATGAAATTTGGTTCACCTAAGTCTTATCATTGAAAAGCTTTTTATGCTATCCGTTTTCCTCTAACTTGCCACTAGGTGGCGCAGCAGAACGTCGAATTCTATTCCGTTTAGCCGTTTACTATGCGAATATCGTCCAACCGATTTCGATGAAATTTGGTACACGCGGATATTAGAACACTGAGAATATTTTTCAGTATCCATTTTGCTGTAACTTGCCGCTAAATGGCGCTGCAACGCGTCAACTTCTATACCGTTCGACCGACCGGCATAAAATTTCTTATACTTACACATTTCAACACGAAGAATATATTCTAACTGTGTTCCTTTTGATATTACTCACCACTAGATGGCACTGCAATGCATTATTATTTTAACTCGCCACTAGGTGACGCTGCAGCAGTCCAAATTCTTGACCATTCAAACGGTCGCTATGAAAATCAGTATACATAGCTATTTGAACAATGAGAATATTTTGGCGTTATCCATTTTGCTATAACTCGCCACTTGACGGCACTGTAGCAAATCATTTCTTTAATTAACCACTAGATCGCGCTGCAGTGTATCACTTCTTGACTGTGCAACTGATCGCTATGAAAATGGGTATACATAGATATTTGAACACGGGGAAGAGTTTCGCGTTAGATGTCGCGTCAACACATGAACTTCAGGGATGTCCAGCCGATCGCCCTGAAATTTCGTATTAATCGATATCTGAATGCGAAGAATATTTTCGCCGTATCCGTTTTGCTAAAACTCGCCACTAGATTGCGCTACGCCACATGGCCTTCTGCACCGTACAAACGATTGCCTTGAAATTCGATATGCATGGTTATTGAACACAATATAATGAGATATCCATTTTGCTATATCTCTTTATTACAATAAATAGTAATCACCACAAATCATAATATCAAAAAATCCATTCATTCCCGTGCGAAGAACGGGTACTTCAGCTAGTTTATTATATAGCAGCACATTGAAATTTTGATTGTGCATGTCTGAGGAGAATACAAACAAGACTTACAATTGCCCACAAACTTTATTCATTGCAAAACTTCACAAATGATTTTTTAAACAGTCTACACAGTATATACATAAGCATACACAAGCATAGTAAAAAATGGTCTTAACACATTTAATCAACGTTTGAAGAACTTATCTAGCGTCGTTTGACGTATTCTCTCGACCGATTTCATTTCCACAAAATCTCCACAGACGTCTAACGCAGCAATCGGACTGCCTTCAATTTCCTTCTTGTAAAAAATAGTGGCGTAAAGTTTCAATGCTTTTCCTTGCATCTTGTGTTGCCACTTGCTCCAACACATTAGAGGTATCATCATCACTTTCGTGATCTTCCGATGCTGCCATGCATTTATCTGAAATTCGAGCAACAACTACAGAATCGTATCATCTCCATGTTCATCGAAGCATTGTAGCTTGTTGTCGATGGATAAAAATTCGTCATAATTTTCGACATGTTGAAGTTGTTCTATTCTGCCACCATATCTGCCACATTACTCTCCAGCTATCGGCACAAATATGATTGCTTGTAAAATTGTGACTTTTGCGCTGACTTCTATAGCTGCTGAAGATGGGGTCAGCAAACTTTCTTCAATTGCTTGAAGGACGTAATTCATTAACCTTGCACGATAAAAGGTCTTTACATTTTTTACTATGCCCATGTCCATTTGCTGCACTGAAGCTGTGGTCCAGTTGACAAAAGACCAGTTGATATGATTGCTTGTGGAATTGTGACTTTTGCTCTGACTTCTATAGCTGCTGAAGATGTGGTCAGCAAACTTTCTTCAATTGCTTGAAGGACGTCCAACTTTACAAGCAATCACAAGCGCGTGGAGATCTTCTCCACGCCCTTAGGGTTGCCATTTTACGGTGGCTTTGCCAGCGTGCGATTAAATTCGACTCTTTTTGGCTTTATTTTTCTCTTTTTCATTTATTTTAATCAACTGAGATCAGTGTTTGGCTGTCCAGTCTCAGAGTTTTCCGAGGGTTTTTATCCGATCCACGTGGACGACTTATGATCGTGATCTATGGTCGGATTAAGCGGAATTTGGGTCCAAATAAGCGAAGAATATTATGCTTATGAAATAGTATTTGTATCGGTTCTTTAGGATTTGGTCCAATTAAGCGGCTGGTCGATTAACCGATGGTCCGATTAACCGGAATGTACTGTATATCACTGAGAAAAATTCTCCGTTCTCAAAGTCTTATTACATTCTACAGCTATATTTTTATTAAAGTCAATTAATTAAATTTTATGTTTGGTTTTTCTCGGTATATATATATATAAAAAAAAAGGAAAACTTATTTTCAAAAATAAAAATATCTGATGTGCACAACACATGACTTCCTTGCACGTCTATTAAATCAAAAATATTTTCACTTCATCTAAACTTTGAAAAAGATAAAATATCAGTAATAGTAAGGTTTAGCGATTTCTAGCCACATATTTCGATATCGCCAAGCTGAGTTCAATTTGAAAGATTTCTTTCTGACACTTTATTGGGCGATATTTCACCAAAAGCCGACCAGCTTGAGATAGTGTGCGAGATTTTGGGGATAGCCAAAGTAGCCCTTGACCACAGACTTTCAATGAATCGAATGCATCAATACACCTTAATGTATTTAAAGTCATTTGGCTCACCCTGTCAATAAATGACCCAGTCGATTGCAGTCAAGAAAGATATTGAAAACAGTTGTAGATTACAAAAGTTCAAAAGTCTACGGGTTAGTTTTAAGAGTTATACAAAACACGAAATAATTTTTGGCACCAAATTTGGCGATACTTCAAAGAAACTCGCCAAGGTTGACGACAAATGGTGAGATTTTGGAAATAGACCAAACAATGACTGTCTACAGTTGTATTATGTTGAAGATGTCCATAGACATTAAAGTATTGAAATTCTTTTCGGTGGTCCTGTAAATAAACTCTGCAGTTGATTGGAACCCAAAATCGAGATGCACAACTAGATGTTACTGCTATCTTATATATGAAATTTCAACATTCTACGACTAATAGTTTTTGAGATTTGAGAGTTAAATACATACACACGTACACCATAAGTCGCCAAGCGTGGCGACTTTTGGCGTAGTTCTTGAGGGAAGCACGTGACCGTGGTCGAACCATTACCTAACTTATAGGGTAGGGCAGTATTGTGCTTGAAATGAATGAATGCCCCTAAAACTGTCATTGACCGTAATGTATTGGATATCTTTTGAGTGTTCCTGTAGCAGAACTATAAATGATAAAGATACTTCTTTTAATGTCGATATTCATTTTGTAACTCTTAACAGCATATATCACTTCTGAGTCGTTTGAAATAGCCCGATACCTCTAAAGTACGCTTGAGTGAATTGCAGCCCATAGAGCGTGATGTATTTAGAATCTTTTCGGCTGCCCTGTAGATAAACTATGCAGTCGAATGGAACTGAAAGGGGAGCTGCACAACTAGATGTTAAACAATCCTAAATATAAAGTGTCAACATTCTACAACCAATAGTTTTTGAGATATGCGAGTTTAATGAATTTCGGCCCAAAGAGCGTAATGTATTTCGAATTTTTCGGGCGGTCCTGTAGATAAACTAGCCAGTCGAATGAGACCAAAAGGGGAGGTGCTCAACTCGATGTTACAACAATCTAAAATATAAAGTTTCAACATTCTATGCCTAACAGTTTCTGAGATATGCGAGTTGAATGAATTTCGGCCCATAGAGCGTAATGCACTTCGAATCTTTTGGGCGGTCCTGTAGATGAATTATATATTCGATTGGAACCAAAACTGTATTAACGTCCAGTGTCATGCACTACACGTCTAAAAAAAAAATTACTTGAGCTTGAGTGGATGATTAAAAAAGTATTTTATGGACGATTGAAAATTTGTATAAGATAAATATAGGGAGAGTGGAGCTAATAATAGGAATTGAAAAAGCGTATGATGTAGAAATATTTTGAAAATTAAGAATTTTCACTGCAAACCATCACGCTTTTCTTTTCTAATCGCGAATGACACCGACATAGTTTTTTGCGTCATAATATTAACAAGTGTCTCAGGTCAGTACTTATACTAACTTTACAAATAACTAATGAGTCACTTTACGCCCAGAGTCAAATCATTTTGCTTATTTTTAGATTCCAAATCACTGGAATCAAATCGAACTATGCATGTAAGAAAAAGTTTCGTTCCCTACCGTGCGGAGAACGGGCACGCAGCTAGTACTTAATAACAATAATGAAAATTTCATCCATGCAGTGATGTTATATGTGAAAAAAAAAAGAACTCTAATCTGGAAAAAATATTTTAAATGAATTGGAATCCCCAATTGTATGACGTCATTTTCATTTGAAAGAGATCATTTTGTCACTCAAATGATTCACTTTTTCGACTCTCGGAAATAAAAGAGCTGAAAAGAGCGAAAAATAGCTTCAGAATGAAAGAACGAGTAGATTTTCAGAGGAGCAGATTGTTTTCTATATTTTTATAAATGACTATGAAAAAATTTCAAGCGGATCGTTCAAACGGTGTCAATTTTATGACAGTTTTAGACAACAACTTTTTAATCTGTTTGAATGAATGGCGGTAAAAGTTTTGAAGTGGTCGGTCCGGAATCATTATAGAGTGAGTCAGGGAACAGCGTAAATATGTACCCTAATAATAGCATCGTGACCTAAATATGAAGTCATTGCGACGTGCAAGACCGTCGCGAATGAGTCACAAATAAGTCGCCTTGACTGTCTAATGTCCTTCTTCGGCAACGTCACAACGTGACTGTCCCTATGAAGACACACTGTGACTTGTGCACGACATTGCGACTTCAATGCAACTTTACAGCGCCGTCACATTCAAAACACTGTGACTAAATGTTCCATAGATTTAAAACTGAATTTTTTTTTTTTTTAATTCGCAAAATTACTTAAAATTTGCAAAATCATAGTAGCAAAGTCATAAAATTGAGTCGCATGTTGCTTTCAAAAGTAGCAAAAATTGCGAAAAGCCACAAGATCTGGCAGGACGTCAGAAACGAACCGTCAAGTTGACGTCACAAGCTATTGTTACTGGCAGTCACACTGGGACTTCCGTTGTGTGTGTTACGTCACTTATGGTCACCAGTGTGATTGCGACCTATGTGAGTCGCAGAGATGTCACGGCGACCTCATTGTGACGTTCCGTGCTATTAGGGTAGCAGGATATAAGTTTTCGGTTTTTTAATGTGTTCTAAATAAGTCATGGAATTCCAAAAATCAAACAAATGATGAATACGCCTCCTGCTTATCATTAAAAATTTACTTTTAATTAGAACTTTGGGTTTAAATATCCATGGAAAACTATGATACGTCTAGTGATAGAAACTTTATGCATGTTCTACATGCACACACAAAAAAAAGTTTATTTTATTTTTAGACGATGCCTTTAAAAGCTCAAAAAGAAGAAAGCTTTAATTAAAATATTTCTTTCAAATTTTCAGTTCATAGCGTGTATAAAAACTATGCTAATTTATGCAAAGGCATGAATTTAATTTCGAAATATTGCATACATAACGGGACAGAAAAACTGTCTATGCAATGCATCCTACATCGAGATAGTGTAAAAAAATAGAAATTAAACAGATCGCAAAAAATAGAAAAATAAATACGCACGTATATTTTGACAATATACATTTCATGCAAATTTCATTTATTGAATTCATTTTTGTTTTTAGACTAAAATAAATTTTGAATAGAATATAATTTAAAACTAGGAAATGTATACGCTTCGTTGAAAACTAATTAGATTTTCATATTTAAGTACGTATGAAAGTATGCTTAAAAACTGAAATAAAAGAAATTTTGCAGCCTTATTCCTAATGCAAAACAACATCATTTTTTATGTATTATTTTTTACTACGATAAAATTTTCCGAAAAGAATGGAAATTTAAATTGTTTTTTTAGAAACAAAAAAGCGGAATTTTGAAAACTAATTCGTATTTTATGTAAAATCAAAAACGAACAAAGAATATCTGTAGATGTTCAAAAATAGAATTGCTATGAAAAGGAATGAAAAACTCTTGACTAATCATAATTGGCATATTCATCTTTAATAACTCGCCCCCCCCTCCCCCTTTTTTTTTTACTTAAAAAATGTAAAATTTATTTTTAAATACGGTTTCGTGAAATTCTTCACTAGTATTTTTTTCAAGCCATAATCAAAAAAGTAATGAATAATTAAAACGCATGGGCACCCGTACGTATGAGCAGGGGGGGCCACAACCCCCCCCCCCCAGTTCGCTGAAGAAAATACTTAGGGCGGTCAGACAGACGCACCCCTTCGTGAAATTTTTTTGTCAAAGGCTATTTTGATGAAACTGTCTGGCAACACTTCAGACATTTACTGTATCGTGTGGCGTTAGCAGATTTCACGACGCACGTGTAGTTAGTTCGCTGATCAGTCGCAAACATGTAACGACAGCTGCAAGTTAGAGATGAGTTCGGGCTCATTTTTTTAAGCCCGAGCCCGAAGACTTAATCCGAGCCCGCCCGAGCCCGAGCAATATTATTTAAGTCTGAGCCCGAGCCCGAAATTTCAGCTAAATATAAATAAAATTCAGTTACTTTATTAATACAATCCGATAAATTTTGCCGTTTGTGCAAATGAAAGACAAATAGAGTTGCAAACTCTTAATGAACTTTCTAATTCTTTATATCCATATTTATCAAATAACAATCATGTTTCAATTTTTTTTAAAAATTCCGTTGAGTAGTCACATCAGTGTTAAACATTCGTATGTACTTAGATATATCAGATACAGAAAAATACAAGTTATTAATCTCGTATAGTGACATTAAAAAAATGCTATATTTAAAACAAGTCCAGAAAAGAGATTTTGCATAATAAATTTAAGAAATTTGCATATTTGCATAGAATTGAATAAGAATATATTATTGCATAAGAATTTAGTTGGTAGGAACAAAATTACTTTTAAAAAATATTTTATTATACGATGTGAATATATATATTTAACTAAGATAGACCAGTCAATAATGACGCCAAAATTTTGAATTAGCAGCATTTTAACACATACGCAAATGAAATAGCACAATACCCCATTTAGTAAATTATGTGAAAAAGCTAGCTTTTTACCCATCCATTATTTTATTGCAAGTCCTAGCATCCCATCCGTACGTTTATTTTTCCGATGAATCGCTTTTTAAAATCCGTTTCAAGGAGTATGTTCAATAAAAGAGACATTTTTCAGGAGCCCGATCCCGAACGCAATCGTGCATTACAGGGCCCGAGCCCGGTTCGGGCCCGGGCTCGGGCTTTCGGGCTGAGCCAGTCTCATCTCTACTGCAAGTGGCATCCAATGATTCGTTTTTTGAGGGCGAAAAGGTGCAACTGCTGGGAAATTAATCGGCAGTGGCATGAAGTTGGCAGTGAAAATGCAATGCCACGTCAAAACTATCACGGACATGCAAGCAAAGCAAAACGTGCGACCTTCGGGAAAAATAAAACAAATAAAAACTTTGAACATCAGTATTTTGAGTGTTTTTCTTGTACTTTGAAAAAGTTTCGGTGGGAGGCGTGTGATCACCCTCCTTACAGCCCAGACCTTTCAAAGTGTGACTTCCATGTTTTTGGTCTCACGAAAGAACTTTCAAAGCGACGAGGTGAAAGCTGCAACATGTGTTGCATCGTGTCCCTTTCAAGCGAGTAACTGACTCCATGGTTCCAGGTTGCCATGGAGACCATAGGCGTAGAGTTATATGGGCCCGTGGGGCTCAGCCCCCCCCCAATAAATTGTGAATAGGGGCTGAGCCCACCCAATAATTTATCACTACAGAAAACTAATTTATACTAACATAAAAAAAAGTATTTACGCCATTTACAAACGTTTAAAAAACCTTTACTTGCACTTTTAAAAATTTTCTTCTTTTGATTTCAATCATGATTTAGTATTCATTGTGACGCCACGTAACACACAATGTTACTATAAGCTGCCCTCGCCAGGCTCAGGTTCATTAAAATCAAATTATGCAATGTAAAGTATGAAACGAAGAAATGTTCAGATGTGTCTAAAATGCACTATCTCATCGAAAATGTTTTTTTTTTCCCTCCTTTGGATTTTTTACTTTGCTTCTATTTTTAACTTATAACAGGGTAGGAAGATACTAACATGGATACTTGCATTACATAGGTGTAGAATTCTATGGACCCATGAAGATCGAGCACCTCCAATCATTTACACTTATATATAGTAAGTCATAGCTGCCAAATACTACGGAATATAATTAACTACTTTCTGTAAACAGTATATTTTTTAATTATTTTTTTCAAAATAGTAACCAGCTCGCGCGCGCAGCACAAAAATTTTGCTATATTTTAAGCCAAAAAATCATGTAGAAAATGTGGTTAATTCTATTCCGTAGTAGTTGGCAGCTATGAATAAGTTAAATGTACGTGAATCAGTGGCGCAGCCAGAAATTTTTTATGGGGGGGGGGGTTACCACTTCTGCAACTCACATGTATGTATACGGGTGTATGATAAGGGAGTGAAAAATATACATTTTGTATGGCAAAAAATTCCTCATGGGGGTTGGTTATGACCCCCTTGTCTACGCCACTGACCTGAATATATGTGGTTGTGGGGCCCGGCCCCCCCAATAATTTTGAAAACTTTACGCTTATGATGGAGACAGACGAATTATGCTGAGTGGCAACGGCGAAGGGAAGAAGAAATGTGAGAAAAAACAGAACAGTTTGCAGCAGTTGCCTTATATTTAGTTTTGATTAGTGTGTTTAGAATTTAGAAATGCGGTTTTACTTGTAAATAAATGTTATTTAGTGAAAAGAACTTATTTGTCCTAATCAATTCGGCCGTCTCATTTATTTAGATTAAATGAGTAGTTTTTTCTCCAGTCGCCGACAGATATATATTTTTTAATTCCATTCTTTGGTATGTTCGGTGACATATTAACATGGTTATCTGGCACTCGCCGGGATTTCTTTGTAGAAAACATCGAAAAAATTGAGCCGCACCTCGACAAGGGCTTAAATAACGAAAGTAATTACGTTGAAAAGTAGATTTTGCATGGATGTTTAAGATAGACAAAGTTATTATAAAGGCCTATCCTGTTCTGTTTTCTTAAGGCCTTATTACTCGAAGAAAATATCGGGTGATTTGGTTGCTGCAACCAGTTGCCGAAACTCATTCCGGCAAGCCGATGAGCAAGCAGGGTTGCCATGATAAACTCACAAACGCCCGAGATTCGCTGAATGGGCGATTGCTAGAGTATGTCATTATAGGTCAGTGGCGGCTCGTGGGATACAGCAAGTACAGCCGGGCTGCACTTGAAATCATCAGCACATACTTTAAAATAATTTATTCTACTCATTTTCCTAAATTCAGATTAGAATTATGGAATTCCTATGGTAAATTAAAAAAATCTCAAAAAAAAAAAAAAAACCAAACAAAAAAACCGTATTGTGGCCAGATCGCTCATTCAGAAAAAAAGCACTTTAATCTTCCCGCAATTCAATTGGGAAAATCTTTGGTTCAGCCCAGAGCGCTGATAAGAAAATGGGCAGCACCGTTGCCATGACAACGGTTACGTAAGCATTTCCTCCGGCATAGGCTATAATGGGGGTACGCAGCTAAGACTCAGCTCATTCAAGATTTTGAAAATTCGGCAGCACCTGTGAATTCGACTCACTGATTGGCTCGAGAAGTGAGGGAGGGAGTAAGGAGAATATTTGTTCCGCAAACTCTCGACTTTATATTGCTGAAATTATCAAGAAGGTAAGCCTGAATAGACGCTTATGAATGGACAATGACCCATCCAAGCAGTATTGTTTTTAAGTAAGCAAGAACTGGCATTGAGAAGACATGGCGAGCGAAAAAATTCTTTAAACATAGGAAATTTTCTAATTATAAAGAGCTTTTAAAATTATGGATATCTGAATTAAAACAACGCCTTTTTATGCGGGCATCACGGACCGATTCGCAAGTTTAAAAGAAAGGAGGATTGATTTGACTTATAAAAAATAAGTAAGTTTTCTTTTTTTTTTTTTCTTTTCTTCTCAAGTGATCGTTACAAAAGAAAATTCTAAGGAAACTTCGAATCAGACACGGATGAATGCAATTTTGAGGATAAGAGCGGCTGGTTGAAATTTATGTCCATTTTATGGAAAAGTAAAATAGGATCTCTTACATTTTTTATGTAATTTCTTTTTTTTTTCCTCGTTGAGGGCTTCATCCGCGAGCTTTCGAATTCAATAACAAAGATTTTCCATTCCTGTCCGGAGGAGGGGGGGGGAGGCTCATATGCTTCCGGCTGCACTAACAGTTTTGACCACGGGCCGCCACTGTTATAGGTAGCCTATCGCCTCAGCAATCATTTTTTAAATATTAGGATCTAGAGGGTTCGATAAATGTAGAATTTCTCATTTGCTTTCAATCAGATCCATTTCCATGTCGCTATTCCATTTGAGAGACATTTTTTTTCCCTCGTTCATCACTGCGATCGATATCGCTCGACTCTTCCGCCATCTTGTGACGAAGAAATAGGAAGCACTGCGATTGGCTGGCGTTCCAGCAACCTTTAATGTTTTCGCCTCTGAACGAAAAAGTTGGAGTGAACCGTTCCCTAGGTAACAGAGGTAAATTTCCAGGAAAAGAAGGCTTCCGCAACTGGTTGCAGCAACCAAGCCGCCCGTCTTTGACTGACCTTCTTAAGGTGCTATCACACGAGAGCTCTACGCACTGCAAAATGCACGTACAACACTTTTGTACTGCAGTTTTGCCCTTCAGTCAGGCGAAAACCGTTGTGTGATAGTATTTCCCTTGACACCGGACTGTTTCGAACAATGTTGAAAAATGTTTGGCATGAATGACGAAATCAGCCAATCAGAGCTCTAGACACTGTCCACACCTTCATTCAAGATGGCGACCTCCATGCCTGCAATGTGGACAGCAAAAATAGAAGCCGATTTTATTTCCGAAGTGCAAATCAAAAACCATAATAAACTTTTTTACTGTATTTACTTAAAAATGAACCTTCGAATTCCACCGTCAATGTCAATGTGGGGCGCGACAGGACGAGTGATTTTTGTGACATGACGTAATAACTGTTTTGTCACAAAACGAGCGATAACGTCGCCAAATCGGCAACCCCGTGCCAATCCACCAGATCGTTTTCTTGCCTTGCAATAAAACCCTATACCTTGCTTTTGACAAGAAAAATGAAAGCCGAAAGAGTTGTACGAGCATTTTGAAGGGCGAAAATGCGTCGTCTGATAACGGCTTAATATATAACGGAAATGATTTACACACTGGTGTAATGCAAGGGATTCAACACTATAAAATAGCATTTTCCTAGGACAGGACTACTAGCGTCGGCCCCCCCCCTACGAAAAATCGAATGGGGCTCATATCTGTAAGTAGAGTATACTTCCTTAAAAAGCGTGTGTCGACAGTGAATTTTACAAGCGATCTGGACCCTAAACGGCTCGAGTCTTATCACTGATAATCATTATAGCCGAAGACGAACAAAAAACATTTTCCGTGAAATTATGCATTTGAAGTTCTCTATACCTGTACAATCGAAGTTGATTATAAGGAGAACAAAGGGACCGTGATACTGACTATTTATAACCGAGTGGGCCTGGAAAAAAAAATCATAAAAATCTATCCGTATTTACTACGTTAATTTACTACTATTATTTTTACTTTCATGTAAGGAAAGTATTGTAATCATGAAAAAATTCAAATTCGAGATTTTGGTGTATTGACACGTTAAGAGGGCTTCTGAATTCATTTATGCTATTTTTACGAGATGTATGTATGTATGTGTGTATGTGTGTTTGTGTGAGTGAACACGATAGCTCCTGAACGGGGCATGCGATTGAGCTCAAATTGGGTATATAGGTTATAAACCACCGTCACAAGACCGGTAGGGATTTTGGTGTATATAGGACTTATAGTTTTTCTACAGGGCTACGACAAAGATTTCTTTTACATTATAGCCTATGGGTGAAAATTCTGGAAAGTGTGCTAGCGTTTAAATGGTACATTCGATGGAGCTCAAATTGGGTGTACATGTTATAAACAACCATCGTAAGACCGGTATCGATTTTGATGTGTATAGGACTTTAGTTTTTTTACAGGGCTACGCCAAAAATTCCTTTTACATTATAGCCTATGGGGAAAAATTCTTGAAAGTGCGCTAGCGTTTAAACGATACATTCGATTGAGCTTCATTTTGGTATATAAATTTGAATCATTCATCGATTAAAATTTATTTAAATGCTTGGTAATGATCTTAATCGTAAGTGTTCGGAAAGTCGAGTGGAGTCACTCCAGATTTTTCTTTTCTGTGCCGTACGAAAGATATTGCTCAATTTGCTTTGAAATGTATCTTTTTCTTATGTTATATTGTTATTTGGGGAAGACTCGTGGCCTCTGTAAAACATCTTCATTTTCATCCCCTGTAAAAATATTCTTCAGCTCTGTACCAGGCGATGGGCGATTCGATCGACCTCCCTGTTGCTGTTAGCTCAATCGAGCGATGGCAACGTTTGCACTGGTTCGGCTCTGGGAAGTCTGCCTAATTTTTCTTCTATATCGATGTCTATTTTCATCGCATTCTCCAGTTCTCAGCGGATACCGGTACTGATAAAAATAATTATCATCCCCATTTACCAATTATCACACCCATTTTGCCCATGAACGATGGTTTTTACGGGAAATGATACACAGGAAAGGATTCTAGCGTAAACCATGTCCTCCTTCAGTGTTTTATTGAAATCCAATGGATTCTTCGTGAATCAAAATGTCGAGAATTGGATCCTCAGGACACAGCGTTAAAGGGTTAATAAAGGCTAAAAAAACATCGAATAAATGTCGAAATTAATCGTGCATTTTAAGTGAGCCATTTTTCTTGTTAACCCTTTGAGGCGCAACCCTTTCCCCAATGCTGAAAAAAGGGCAGCCGTTGCCATCGCTCGACTTGACGACCCGCCAGAGGGCGGACGATTGAAACGTTCATCGCGTGCCACCGATCTACGAGATCCTTTTTTGGCGACAGCTGGCTGTGCCGGCACAGCCAGCTGTCGTCAAAAAAAGGGTCTATCGATCTGTGGCACGCGATAAACGTTTCGATCGTCCGCCCTCTGGCGGGTCGTTCAGTCGAGCGATGGCAACGGCTGTCCTTTTTCAAGCATGGGGCCATCTATCCAGCCGTTCTCGCATTCTTCTATTTTTCATCAGATGTCAGTGCTGTTCAATATAATCTTTTGACGGGAAAGGACGTGCTGAAAAGTAAAGGATTCTCGTGGAGCTCTATCACCCGCCACTCTTTTCATAGAAATCCAATCTATTCTTCGTGACTGGCAACACTGAAAACGTCCGAGTTGGGTGTTCCCAGAGCGGGAACACTGCGCGTCAAAGGGTTAAAGTTATTTTGTCGTGCAAAGCGACACCTAGTGGACACTGTTTAACTCTTGTTTTTTTTCGCAATTCCTTGAGTACATCTTTCCTGTACAGTCTGTATACTGAATTTAATTGCAATCTGCTCGCATGGCTTTAACTGCAGGATGCCGTTTATGCGTTGGAGGGCGGGGGGGGGAGCAGTAATTATAACAATCCTGTACATGCAACAACCATTACTATTTCAGGGATTTCGTCCTTCCCCGCTCACTCTACATAGCACCACTATCAACTGGAGCAGGTTGTATCGTCGTTAAACAAATTTGAGGCGAGTGACGTCTCTCCCGATATTAAAGATTTAATAATTGACGACGTACTACCCTCGGGGACACTTCATCGAAGGTTTAAAACAGGCCCGGCAAAGATGCATGCATAATGAATGTTTTAGGTTCGAAAAGCATGGTCCCCCCGCCCTTTCCTGTTTCAGTCGTTAGAATAAGCATTCTGGATGTAAAAGCAGCGCCCCAGAAACCGTGTGGATTTTCCCATATGAACCCGCTGAATATTAGAAATCGGATGATTTTTGAAAGCCCGGAGTGATAACGTGGCTGACGCGCTTTTAAAATTCTCGCTGTGGAAATCAATAGGAACTTTTATCAATCCCATGGGTGGGCTGGTACAGAGACGGCCCGAGGGGCGTGCGGGGCCCCAGGCGAAGCGCAAGAGCGGGGCCTCTTCTCTATTATGTCTTATGAGATAGCAATAAAATGGCCCAGGAGCGGGGCCTCTATAAGCGCGGGGCCTTAGGCGACCGCCTACATTCGCACCCCCCTTGGGCCGGCCCTGGCTGGTACGGGGGGTGTGCAACAACGGAAAATGCGTTTTAGCTCGGACTTACAAAGGTCATTTTTGGTGTGTAACCGTACGGTGCAGTTATAAAGGCCAGCCGTTGCCATCGCTCGACTTAAGTACTAGCAAGAGGGCGGACGATCGAAACATTCATCGCGTGCCACAGAAAAGGGGTCTCTAGATCTGTGGAACGCGATGAACGTTTCGATCGTCCGCCCTCTTGCGGGTCGTTCAGTCGAGCGATGGCAACGACTGGCCTTTTTCCAGCATGGGGCCAGCTGTTCTCGCATTCCTCCATTTTTCAGCCGATGTCAGTGCTGTTAAAAAGAATCGTGACCCTTTTTTGACGGGAAAGGACGTGCTCAAAAGTAAAAGATTCTCGTGGAGCTATGTCACCCGCAACTATTTTTTTATAGAAATCCAATCGATTCTTCGTGACTGGCAACCGTCAAAACGTCCGAGTTGGGTGTTCCCAGAGCGGGAACACTGCGCGTTAAAGGGTCAGGTGTGGGAGACCCTTCCCAACACTGCTGCATTTTTGCAACTGTGCAACGTTGTGTTTAAGTTGCGAATGACTGACTATTGCCTAATATATGGCGATATTTTGGCGAATTTCGCCAAAGTCGATGAAACATGGCGAGATTTTGGGCAAGGACCCAACAATGACTGGATACAGATGTAATATATTGAAGATGTCCATAAACATTAATGTATTGAAATTCTTTTGGGTGGTCCTGTCAATAACCTTATGACCCTTTAATTGGACGGATGGGGCAAGTATTCCAACACCCAAGTATATAACTGTCTGAGCCTTGTTCCAGTGTGGGAGACCTTGTTCCAGTACTGCTGCATTGTTGCAACTTCATGGGGGGAGGCTAAAACAGAAATGGGAACTCGCCCTGTTACTGAATCTGTTATTAAATTTTTAAAAAACAATTTCTACATTATCATTCCTTTCAGCAAGAGTTGAAAATGTTCGTGCTCAGATAGGGTTCCTCCAAACAGGGGCAACCCCAGGGTATGCAGCACCCCCCCCCCCTGCAAACGTAAAAAATCTGGAGTGACTCCACTCGACTTTCCGAACACTTACGATTAAGATCATTACCAAGCATTTAAATAAATTTGAATCGATGAATCATTCAAACATATATACCAAATTGAAACTCAATCGAATGCACCGTTTAAACGCTTGCGCACTTTCAAGAATTTCTCCCCATAGGCCATTATGCCATAACATAAAAGAAAGTTTTGTCGTAGCCCTGTAGGAGAACTATAAGTCCTATACACACCAAAATCAATACAGGTCTTGCAACGGTGGTTTATAACATATATACCCAATTTGAGCTCAATCGAATCTACCGTTTAAACGCTAGCGCACTTTCAAGAAATTCCCCCATAGGCCATAATGTAAAAGAAATCTTTGTCGTAGCCCTGTAGAAAAACTATAAGTCCTATACACACCCAAATCCATACCGGTCTTGCGACGGTGGTTTATAACATATATACCCAATTTGAGCTCAATCGCATGCCCCGTTCAGGAGCTATCGTGTTCACTCACATACACACAAACACACATACACACATACATCTCGTAAAAATAGCATAAATGAATTCAGAAGACCCCAAAACGTGTCAATACACCAAAATCTCGAATTCGAATTTTTTTATGATTACAATACTTTCCTTACAGGGTACATGTTCGGAAAGTAAAAATTGAATTCAATTATGTTTTTTTTCAAAAATAAAATGATCACACTTGATTCAGTAAAAGTTATGCGTCTCTATGTCTGTTTGACCTCACCCATAAAGTTGTCCGAGTCCGACAGACTTGGAAATTGTCTGTCACGCCTCACCCTTTAACGCGCAGTGTTCCCGCTCTGGGAACACCCAACTCGGACGTTTGGACGGTTGCCAGTCACGAAGAATAGATTGGATTTCTATAAAAATAGTTGCGGATCACATAGCTCCACGAGAATCCTTTACTTTTGAGCACGCCCTTTCCCGCCAAAAGATTATTTTTTAACAGCACTGACGTTTGCTGAAAAAGGGAAGAATGCGAGAACAGCTGGATAGAGGGCCCCCCCCATGCTGAAAAAAGGGCAGCCGTTGCCATCGTTCGACTGAACGACCCGCAAGAGGGCGGACGATCGAAACGTGCATCGCGTGACACAGATCGAGAAAACCTTTTGATGACGCAGCTGGCTGTGCGCGGGCATAGCCAGCTTTTGTTGCCGTTTGAGGGTTGTGCCTCAACAAGGTTGAAAGAATTACACTTCAGTCAGATTTAAGAATATTAAGGAAAATCCAAGGAGTCCTTTTTTTTAATGGATCCACCTGTAGTATAAGAAATGATAAAGGGTATAACAGTCAAAGAATGGCACCTACCTTCAGGATGAGTTACTGGACCGAGCTCGTTCGTGAACATACTCCCTATCAGGAATCCCCAATGGAATGACTGAAATACAACGCATTACTTTATACATCTCAAATAAACGTTTTCAATATACATAAATAGGTACCTATTATAAACACTTATTTCACACATGCACGCTTTTAAAAGATATATACACTACTGGCCAAAAGTATTGCAAGTTTCAGAAATCGAACCCTTTTCAAAGACAAGATAGCATTCAGTTAAAGAACAAAAATAATTATTTAATTGATTGAAAAATAGCATATAAAATATATAGGTTACTAGCTGAAGTACCCGTCCTCGACGGGTTAGTGAATGCAAATTTCCAAAACGCAAGAACTTTCGTCAGCATTGTAGGAGTACACAGAATGGATGGAGTATGTTGCCAAAGTAAAGAAAGCGAAGTTATAATTATTATGTATTGTTAAAATATGACAGGTTAGAGAGTCACTCAGTAATATCATTTCATTCGCTTGAGTCGTCATTATGGGATGCGCGAACGAATATGGACGCATATTGAAATAATTTTCGCAAAATCTCAAAATCTAATCAACATTTTTGAAAAATTGGAAGCCTAGAATTTAAGTGGAGTGACAACCTATCCTGTCACCCAATTTCGTTTCATTCCCTGCAGCCTTTATTTCGTGATGCTGGAACAAAATGTCAGCATTTTAAAACGATTTTCGAAAAATCTCAAAATGTAATCAAAATGTTTTAAAAATTCAACGCCTATAAATTAAGATTATAAACTACCTATCATATCACTCAATTTCGTATCATTCGTGTTACTCGTTATTACGTGATGTTTGAAGAAATATAAACGTATTGAGAGAATTTTCACAAAATCTCAAAATCTAATAAAAATGTTTCAAAAAATTGGACCCCTATAGTTTATGTTGAGCAACCCTCTATCGTGTGACCCAATTTCATATCATTCGCTTGAGTCGTTATTACGTAATGCGGGAACAAAGATTCACTCAGTTTGAAACGATTTTCGCAAAATCTCGGAATCGGATCGATTTTTTTTAATTAGATGCTTATAGTTTAAGGTGAGTGACCACCTATCATTTCATCAAATATCATTTTTTCACCTTTGCAGTTATGACGTGATGTGCGAACACAAATTTACGCAGTTTGAAAGGATTTTCGCAAAATCTCAAAATCCAATCAAGATTTTTTTTTAAATTGGACGCCTATGTTTAAATTGAGTGACCACCTATCATGACACCCAATTTCATATCATTCGCTTCAGTCGTTTTTACGTGATGCTTGAACAAAAAAAGCGTCACGGACAGAATGACAGAAGGACAGACAAACTTTTTTTTGAGGGTCGCATCGGATTCCCGGGTACTTGAAACGGATAGATATCACTAAATTTTTGAATTCCAAGAAATGTATAGACAAAAGTCTAATTTTATTTATATAGATGGCCAATTTCCTGTTCATTTTTTGTGGGCTTCTTCTTGAAACGATGGTTAGATTTCTCAAACTTGCAATACTTTTGACCAGTAGTGTAGGGTGTCCCAAGAACAATAACCTAAGGTTTTACTCAATTAAGTACGGATCGCAGACTTGTACAATATCAACTTTACACACATCTTTGTCAAAGTGTACAGAATTTTACGATATAGATTAACATTTCCATTTGAATTCTAAATAATTGAATTCAAAATTTACATTTCTGTGCGATCGCAGTACAAAAGAAAATTTCCACCAGTCAGTATGTCCCAGTTAAAATTTCAGGCTTTCATCTTGAAAAGGCTACGAAAATGAACATAGGTTGATTTAAAGCACTTCTCGATGGCTCTTGGACAACATCGGGAGACCGTTTTACAGGGATTGTGACACATTACGACAGAAAACAATGATTGCATAATTACGTAATACCTTTGCCATTAATGGCATCGTATAGCCTTTTACCATAGAGCTTAGTAACACTTCTCTAAGCATTTATAGGGTGAAAGGCTGTCACTTTATACATTATCTAATTAATGTACATTATTAATTCATTTCACATTTTACTAATTGGGAATATTTTTGGCTCTATAAAAAAATTAAATTTTGTATTCATTTACATTTAATCTCTTGAAAATTTTTAATCAATATTGTAAAATTCTATAGCTTTCTTTTTTAAACGCAACTTTGCAAGCCATTGTATATATTTATTATATCAATATGGAAAGAATGAAAACCCAGGTCAGAGTTTTAGCCTCACCCTGTATATTATAAATTTAAATCCCATACGTGTAACACAATTCATAATTTAAACAGAAACTACTGTTCTTCAGCCAAGGACTTTTTCGTAATTCTGGTATGAGCTATCTTCTTAAATGCAATGAAGGTTTATGATGACTGAGATTACGTTTTATCTGCGATGACGCTATAAATGCCTTCGTTTTATTGAGATCACAAAAATTACACCTTTTACTGCCGCTTTCTTCCCTTAATGCCTTTCAACTTTTAAAAATTATCGAGGACTGTATCATAATAAATGTTCTTCGAGTTTCACAATTATATAATACCTAAAGAGAAGATCTCCATTAGTTTATAATCCGAGTTTTTGCAGGAATTACTTAAATTTACGGTTGCTGGATTATGATAAATAAAGCAACAATGATTATACAGTAGACACCGGTTATAACGTACTCTCACGGGACCTAAAAAAGTAGTAAGTTATAGCTAAGGTGTCCATACGTCCCGTTTTGAACGGGACAGCCACCGTTTTTAGGTGGCTTGTCCCGTTGGGGGACATTATACACACACATTATACACAGACACAAAAACGGGACATTATAGTGTCCCCAAGCACAGCTTGGGGACACTATAATATCCCGTTTTTAGATAATGTCGCCTGCAATGTCCCGTTTTAGAAAGAGAGCAACCCACAGTAACAATTTCAATAAAGGCCGCTAAAAATCTAAAATCATCCAACGGCAGTGTCTGTAAAAAAAAAAAAAAAAAAAACCCTGACCTCCCTCCCTCCCCTCTCGAGACGCTAAGAAAACGTCGTGGAGATGTGTTGTCTTTGTGTTTGTTTGTTTTTTTGTCAACTATTTCTAATTTTTTATTTCTTCCTTTAAAGTCATGTTATTCCTTTGCTTATTCCTTCCCCTCCCCTGATCACCACTTTATTCTCCCTTTTCACGCTAGTTTTCTAAGAATTTTTTTCCTTCCGGATGACAACTTCCTTTTTTCTGTGTGTCCTTTTGTTTACCTTTCTCACTTTCCTACCTTCCTGTCTTGTGTCGGATGGGGTTTTTGAGGTCGAAGAAGGGCCTACCCCTTGTACCACCCGAAACGTACGTCTCGCACTGTTTTTTTAGTTTCCGTTTTAGGAAAGTTTTTTCATTTTATTTTGATATTAAAATTAACACTTTTTTGCGTGCTTTCTTAACAACTAAAAGATATACAGATCTGTCAATTCAGTCTCTCTACACTATTAGCTTAAAAAGAGTAGATGTCCTGATTTGAGGAAGAAAATAAATGCACTATTGCCAAAAAAGAAGTATATGTCCCATTTTGAAGGAAAAAATAAATGGTCACGTTAGTTATAGCCGTAGTACGTTATAAGCAATACTGCCGGTAAGATTCAATATTGCAGGAAAGTGGGCTCGTAATTTAACCGTAATGTGTGTTTTAAACGATTCTGATTTTTAAAAATTTAAATTAAATAAAAAACTGAGAAAATTCTTTATTTCTTACAGTTTTTATCGAGATCAATAATCTGTCATTTTCTTTTGTTTTAAATGGGCAGAGGCTACTTTAAAAATACCGTTTCGGATATCCATAATAGACTTTTGTAGAGTCTCTGCATTCTCACTGCGGCATTCAAAAAATCGTGTTAATGTTTTTGCAGCATTGAATGCATATGCTTGGTATAGGCTCCTCTATTTCTTCTTCACTTTCATCAGAATCATGACAGATAGGGCAGGGGCGTAACCAAGGGGGGTGTTAGGGGGGCCATAACCCCCCCCCCCATGAGGAATTTTTTGCCATACAAATTGTATATTCTTCACTCCCTTATCACACACATGTATGCATATATGTCAGTTGCAGTAGTCGTAACCCCGCCCCATGAAAAATTTCTGGCTACGCCACTGAGATAGGACTTTTCAGGAGGCATTGACATGGATGCATGACAAAGAAAAAACAGGGTTTTGTTCTTAGCTCTATCTAGCTAGATAAAACATTGCCCCCTGCTTTCATATACAATTCATAGCACTAGAGCAGGGGCGTAGCCAGAAATTTTTCATTAGGGGGGGGTTACGACTACTACTACTCATATATGTATACGTGTGTGTGATAATGTAGTGAAAAATATATACATTTTGCATAGCAAAAAATTCCTCATGGGGGGGTTATGACCCCCCCCCGTGGCTACGCCCCTGCTCTAGAGAATCTGAAAACTGACAACAAGTGTTCTTGGAAGAACTGAAATTTCCGAGAAAAAGGAAATAAAATGTTAGTACTTTATATACCAAAGCAAAATTATATTTTTGGCTTTGGTATAAAAAGTGTGTTATAACCGAAGTACGTACTTTTGTTAAGGACGTTTTAACCCTTTAACGCGCAGTGTTCCCGCTCTGGGAACACCCAACTCGGACGTTTTGTCTAACGCCAGTCACGAAGAATAGATTGGATTTCTATAAAAAATAGTGGCGGGTGACAGAGCTCCACGAGAATCCTTCACTTTTTAGCACGTCCTTTCGCGTACAAAGATTATTTTGAACAGCACTGACATCTGCTGAAAAATGAAGAATGCGACAACAGCTAGATAGATGGCCCCATGCCGAAAAAAGGACAGCCGTTGCCATCGCTTGACTGAACGACCAGCAAAAGAGGGCGGACGATCGAAACGTTCATCGAGTGCTACAGATCTAGAGACCCTTTTTTGATGACAGTTGGCTGTGCTTTTTTCAGCATTGGGAAAGGGTTGCCCCTCAAAGGGTTAACCGAAGTTACATAACATTATAAATATAGGACTTCAAACGGGAACTAACTTCTGGGTACCGTTATCCGTTATAACCGATAGTACGTTATATCCCAGGTCCGTTATAACCAGTGGGCACTGTATTGTTCTACTACGTAATTACGCTGATCCCTGACTCTCCAACAATTCCGATTGTACCACTCAAAGACGAAACTTTTATCGTCATTCATCCAAAGAGATTAAACAGTTATTGTCTAAGAACGCTGTGAAATCTACACCCTTTGTAGAACCTGCTTGAAATTTTTCATAATTATTTATGAAAATATAATAAACAATCTGCTCAACTTTAAAGATCTGAAAATCCCCCCCCCCCCGTTTCTTAATTTTAAAGCGATTTTTCACTATTTTCAGCTCTATTTTAGATAATCAAAAACGTGAATCATTTGCGTGACAAAATGAGGTGTTGCGTCATGTTCACGTCATATTGAAGTTACGGTCATCAAGGCTTTGAAGGGAAAGTAGCGATTCCAATTCGTTTAAAATAGTATTTCCAGATTACATAATTTGCTTTTTTTTTCACAAATAAAATGATATCGTCTGCATGAAGCATTGATATAAGAGGAGCTTTTCTCTAGAAACTAAATCTGCCGAATGCGAAAATTTTCCGCACGTTTCCAGAAGAGCGTGAAATTCGATTTCGGAATAAAATAAATATTGAATGAGGAGTTATTTATTTTAGGTGGATGAAGATTCAATATAATGAGTTTAGACACGTTTTTGTCGGATGTTTTTTTTTTTTTTCTAGCACCCGATGTGTTTGCCTTCACTTTTTTTTCTAGTTGTAGGTATAAACAGTTTTATTAGAACATCTTTTTCACAATCTTATGAAAATAAATAACCCCGTGATTAAATTATTAACTAAAATTTTGATTATTACGCAAGTCTTTAAAACTAGAAACAAACTTTCTTGAACACGTTTCATAAGTTTACTACTGAATTGTTTTTGTTCTACAAGTTTATATATTGTATTTTAAATAAACACTTACGGCTGCAGTTCGAAGAAAAATATAAACTGTTTTTAGTCTTGGTACACACATTGAAATAAACTATTAGCACCATGGTCTCCAAAAAATTCCAGAGGGTTCTTCATAAGTTGCTTTACACATTGTAATAAGCGAAAAAGCTCTGTGCCTTTTGTGAAATTTCCAGACAAAAGTCTTAAACATGGATCTGAGCTGCAAAAGATTTTTCCGAAAATGACAAGCTTTGAGAAATTTTCCGATATTTAGGAATTTTTTTCTAAAAGTTCTGAAACTGATAAAGGTTATTGTTTATTTCAGTATGTAGTACAGTTTGTGCAAAGAGACAGTTTTAAAATTTTCAAGTGCATGACATAATTAGTTCAGTGGCGGCTCGTGGTCAAAACTGTTAGTGCAGCCGGAAGCATATGAGCCCCCCCCTTTCCTCCGGACAGGATAGGAAAATCTTTGTTTCTCAATTCGAAAGCTGGCGGATTAAGCCATCACCGAGGGAAAAAAAAAAGAAATTACATAAAAAATGTAAGAGATCCTATTTTACTTCCATAAAATGGACACAAATTTCAACCAGCCGCGCTTATCCTCAAAATTGCATGCATCCGTGTCTGATTCGAAGTTTCCTTAGAATTTTCTTTCGTAACGATAACTTGAGACGAAAAGAAAAAAAAAAAAAAAGAAAACTTACTTATTTTTTTATAAGTCAAATCAATCCTCCTTTCTTTTAAACTTGCGAATCGGTCAGTGATGCCCTCATAAAAAGGCGTTGTTTTAATTCTGATATCCATAATTTTGAAAGCTCTTTAAAATTTCCCATGTTTAAAGAATTTTCTCGCTCGCCATGTCCTCTCAATGCCAGTTCTTGCTTACTTAAAAACAACACTGCTGGGATGGGTCATTGTCCATTCATAAGCGTCTATTCAGGCTTACCTTCTTGATACATTCAGCAATATGAAGTCCAGAGTTTTCCAAACATATATTCTCCTTACCCCTTCCCTCACTCTTCGTCCGAGCATTGGTCGAGTTCTCAAGTTCAGCCGCCGTTAGAAAATCTTGCATCAGCTGCATACTCCCTATGCTGGAGAGGCTGGTGACGTAGCCGTTGTCATAGCAACGGTGCTGCCCATTTTCTTTTCAGCGCTCTGGGCTGAACCAAAGATTTTCCCAATTGAATTGCGGGAAGATTAAAGTGCTTTTTTTCTGAATGAGCGATCCGGCCACAATACTTTTTTTTTTTTTTCGGAGATTTTTTTAATTTACCGTAGGAATTCCACAATTCTAATCTGAATTTAGGAAAATGAGTAGAAAGATTATTTTTAAGTATGTGCTGATAATTTTAAGTGCAGCCCGGCTGTAATTGCTGTATCCCACGAGCCGCCACTGAATTAGTTTATTCGTACTTACGTACCAAAATCGCATGATATTTTCGAAATACACCGTTAACATTCCATGCAAAGGGTAACCCAAAAAGGCTAGCAACTCGCTTCGATATCTTCATCTATTAGCTAGATAAGAGGCCAATTTAAATTGAAAAAATGTTCAAAATTAGGTAAGAAAGAAAGACATCGTTGAGAGAAAAGTTCTCGTTTATTTTCAAAAGTGACACTTTTTAAATCTGTATACGACCCCCATACGAAGAAAAAGAAATCCCAAGTAGTAAAATGTGTCGAACACACTATCGAGGTGATGCGCAAAATTTTAGCCTTTCATTTTGAAACGTACCAGGATGAAAGGCTAAAATTTATAAAAAGAAAAAAAAAGCGTAAAAACAAAAAAAAAATACTTCCGTTATTGATTTAAATTTTCACTTTTAGTGGATAACAATTCGCCAGTCCTTGTAATAAAATACACAGAAAACAACTGAAATAGAATAGTTAAGCAAAAACTTACAAATAGTATAAAGCAAAATGTAAGAATAAGACATTTTTATTTTAATATGTAATCAACAGCATTTACTATAGCACACATTAACTGATACAAGTTTTTTTGAGACTCAATAACATTCATGTTGTCAGTTTAATTCATACAGATTGAATCTTCTTACATTTTAAAGATGGTACATACCACTTTTATTTTACATTAAAAAAAAAATTGGAGTGACTCCACTCGACTTTCCGAACACTTACGATTAAGATCATTACCAAGCATTTAAATAAATTTTAATCGATGAATCATTCAAATATATATACCAAAATGAAGCTCAATCGAATGTATCGTTTAAACGCTAGCGCACTTTCAAGAATGTCTCCCCATAGGCTATAATGTAAAAGGAATTTTTGGCGTAGCCCTGTAGAAAAACTATAAGTCCTATACACATCAAAATCGATACCGGTCTTACGATGGTGGTTTATAACATGTACACCCAATTGGAGCTCCATCGAATGTACCGTTTAAACGCTAGCGCATTTTAGAGAATTTTTCCCCATAGGCCATAATGGAAAAGAAATCTTTGTCGTAGCCCTGTAGAAAAACTATAAGTCTTATACACACCGAAATCAATACAGGTCTTGCGACGGTGGTTTATAACATATATACCTAATTTGAGCTCAATCTAATGTACAGTTTAAACGCTACTGCACCTTCAAGAATTTTCCCCCATAGGCCATAATGTAAAGGAAATCTTTGTCGTAGCCCTGTAGAAAAACTATAAGTCCTATACACACCCAAATCAATACCGGTCTTGCGACGGTCGTTTATAACCTATATACCCAATTTGAGCTCAATCGCATGCCCCGTTCAGGAGCTATCGTGTTCACTCACATACACACAAACACACACACACACACACACATACACACATACATACATACATCTCGTAAAAATAACATAAATGAATTCAGAAGCCCTCTAAACGTGTAAATACACCAAAATCTCGAATTCGAATTTTTTCATGATTACAATACTTTCCTTACATGGTACATGTTCGGAAAGTAAAAAAGTAACAATATTTTAAAACATTTTTGGGGGGCAAATTTAATACAGAGACACTAGTTTTATGCTTAATATTGTTAGAGAAAACTCTTGTTTCCTAGGTTTGCCGTTCTAAAGTCCAGTAGGTGTAGAAAGTTCTAGTCAAGAGTCCACTGGTCAGGATGGAACACGAACTTTATTGGCTTCCAGAATTTTGTCGAACGATCAGCTGTACAAAATTCACAAGCTCAGTCAGCCAGTATAATGATGGTTATAACAGTACGCTTAGTTACAGAAGCTTTCACAGATGCTGTACACTAAATAAAACAACCACGGAATTTTGTGTTTTTTTCTTCGAACTACAGTCTTAATAGTCTATTATACAGTCGAATCCCGTAACAGCGAAAATCTCGCTATAGTGAAGACTTTGGTCATCCCCCAAATCAAATGACAATATACCGAGATACAATATCGGGATAGCCGAATGATTCCTCCGGTTCTTTGGATTGCGTTTAAGTGGGATCGGACTGTAGTTCATTTTTGTTTGTTTTAAAAAGAGAACATATGTAAAATACGTAATCAAGAAAGATGACCCATAGAACGTAATGTATCGGAATTCTTTTAGGTGTTCTTGTAAAAGAACTCTAAATGCTACCTATCCTCTTTTCAATCAGGTACCTGGTTCAGCACATATAGAAATAACCTATGTTAGGGTGGAATTCTCCGCCGGTGGTTCACGAAATCGTCGGTTGTTAGCTGCCAACTGGGCAGAACCAGTTTTTTGGTTACCGACTGCGATAACAACTCCGGAGGGAAACGGGTGGTCTTTTAGCCAATCACATGAACCCCTTGACGCTCCTCCTTAAAACTCTACCTCAAGGCGGGACAAAGTTAACGACTGCGGAAAATTAACGACGAAGGGAGAATCCAGCTGTTAGAGTCGTAGAAACCGATGCCTACTGGCGGCAGTTAGAGCACAGACGGACGGACTAAAGGCCAGCGTCCATTTAAGTCCGTTTCCGGATGCAGCGGGGGTTTCTTTTTTTAATGGTCAAGGCATTGTGAAAGGAGGGATACATTGCAGGGGCGAAGAATTTATTGGCTTTTAATGACCCCTTCGGGATTCGCCGCCAAAGGATAACGCGTGAAACCACAAAACCACCCCAAGCACACAATGGGGCAACTTTTCTCAGCAATCCGTCTTGGAGATACGGAAAAATACACAGAGTTTCCATTACAGCGTACTGAAACGCACGTAGATGGACGCTGGCCTTAAGGGGGCGGCTCCAGGCTCCATTTTCGGAGGGGGCCATTGAACTTTTTAGATTGTCTATAAGTCGTTCAACATGCAAATTGAACGTATGGAATCGTGTAATATACGAATCTACTCCATAGGCCATGCCTCAGTGGAAAGTTTGCACTCAATAATTGTCAGAGACTCTACCGTTTGGGTAAAAGTCCACTTTTGGATAGAATGCTAGCGCTATGAAACAGTATAGCAGAGTCATTATTACTTTCCGAACATGTACCCTGTAAGGAAAGTATTGTCATCCTGAAAAAATTCGACTTCGAGATTTGGGTGTATTGACACGTTTGGAGGTATTCTCAATTCATGGATGCTATTTTTACGAGATGTATGTATGCGTGTGTGAGTGAACACGATAGCTCCTAAACGGTACATTCGATAGAGCTCCAGTTGGGTCTATAGCTTATAAACCACCGTCGCAAGACCAGTATTGATTTGGATGTGTATAGGACTTATCTTTGTCGTAGCCCTGTAGAAAAACTATTTCTTTTACATTATGGCCTATGGGGGGGGGGTAAATTCTGGAAGGTGCGCTAGCGTTGAAACGGTCCATTCGATGGATCTCAAATTGGGTATATATGTCATAAACCACCATCGTAAGGCCGCTATTGATTTGGGTGTGTATAGGACTTAGTTTTTCTACAGGGCTACGCCCTAGATTTCTTTTACAGGATGGCCTATGGGGAGAAATGATTGAAAGTGCGCTAGCATTTAAACGGCGCATTCGATGGGACTTCGATGGTTTGGTATATATGTTTGAATGATTCATCAATTCAAATTTATTTAAATGCCGGGTCATGATTTTAATCGTAAGTGTTCGGAAAGTTGAGGGGGAGTCACTCATTTTGATTACTGTTGTTTTTCATAAAATGAGTCTGTCTCTTATAAAAATCAAAACTGGCAAATTTTTAAACTTAAAAGGATCATTTGAGGGTCCTCTTGTTGTTGGGCCCGACCCTACTAGCAATTTTGCTCGGGCCGTCATCGGCTGGCTGCGTGGCCGGTGGTAGCCCGAGCAAAATTGCTAGTAGGGGAATGCCCCGCCAAAAATCAGTCCTTGTTCAGAGGAAACGTTATAGACTAATGCACTGAATGCTACGTCATAAAAAAGCATTTTAAAAGCATGGGTCATTATAATTCACAGACAGCCGTATTGACACTCACATCTGTAAACACAATCTATTATGCTGCGTCATTAACTCGTGAGTGAGAGGTTTTATTCACAAAAATTAAGAGAAACATTCGGTGCACTTTCTAAAAATATCGCTCGTTAATGCACGGCCCGAGTAAGAATTTTAAAACGCATTATTAATGTTGATCGAGTAGCCTCGTCCGCTGTTATCATAACAGGAATTCCTCCATACCGCTAACCTCGAACGAAAAGTCGTTTTAATCACTTGAAGTTCGACAATGCGTCCAATTAAATCACTCAGTTTTAAAATAACTTTTTAACTTCTACTTCGGAGAAGTTCTATAATGGAACTCCGTGTTCATTAGAATTTTTAATCGCTTCTGTTTGCCGTACGTTCCCGCTAACAAGTGTGCTTAACATGCTTTTTATTTTTCCGGCCCAAGAATGTTAGGAGAGCGTGTTTCAATTAATTTTAATGCATAGTCTGGAACATAAATAAACAAGGAATATAAATAATCTATAGCTTTACTGTTTGAAATAGAGGTCTAAAAGGGTTGAGGGAGATGTTTAGTTTTAAACCTTTTGAGGCGCAACCCTTTCCCAATGCTGAAAAAATCTGGAGTGACTCCACTCGACTTTCCGAACACTTACGATTAAGATCATGACCAAGCACTTAAATAAATTTTAATCGATGAATCATTCAAACATATACCAAATTGAAACTCAATCGAATGCACCCCGTTTAAACGCTTGCGCACTTTCAAGAATGTCTCCCCATAGGCCATTATGCCATAACATAAAAGAAAGTTTTGTCGTAGCCCTGTAGGAGAACTATAAGTCCTATACACGCCAAAATCAATACCGGTCTTAGGATGGTGGTTTATAACATGTATACCGTATTTGAGCTCAATCGAATGTATCGTTTAAACGCTAGCGCACTTTCAAGAAATTCTCCCCATAGGCCATCATGTAAAAGAAATCTTGGTCGTAGCCCTGTAGAAAAACTATAAGTCCTATACACACCCAAATCCATACCGGTCTTGCGACGGTGGTTTATGACATATATATCCAATTGGAGCTCCATCGAATGCTCCGTTCAGGAGCTATCGTGTTCACTCACATACACACAAACACACATACATACATCTCGTAAAAATAGCATAAATGGATTCAGAAGCCCTCAAAACGTGTAAAAACACCAAAATCTCGACTCGAATTTTTTCATGATTACAATACTTTCCTTACAGGGAAGTTGAAGTAGTTCGGAAAGTAAAAAAGGGGCAGCCGTTGCCATCGCTCGACTGAACGACAGCTGGCAGTGCCGGCACAGCTAGCTGTCGTCAAAAAAAGGGTCTCTCGATCTGTGGCACGCGATGAACGTTTCGATCGTCCGTCCTCTTGCGGGTCGTTCAGTCGAGCGATGGCCACGGCTGCCCCTTTTTTTCAGCACTGTGCAATCTATTCAGCTGTTCTCGCATTCTTCCATTTTCCGGCAGATGTCAGTGCTGTTCAAAATAATCTTTTGGCGGGAAAGGAAGTGCTGAAGAGTAAAGGATTCTCGTGATGGAGCTGTGTCACCCGCCACTCTTTTTATAGAAATCCAATCTATTATTCTTCGTGACTGGCAACCGTCAAAACGTCCGAGTTGGGTGTTCCCAGAGCGGGAACACTGCGCGTTAAAGGGTGTGGAGGCCCTGTGGCAACAAAGCGGTGGGTGACCCCTCATTATGTCTCAAACAAGTTTGCCATTTTTTCGAAGACCCGAGTAACGAAATGGACTCTCGGTTAAACTCATAGCCTAGTGGTTCAGGGTTCGATTCTAGGGGAGGTAGATTTTATGCAGATAAAAAATGTATAGTTCTGTTCTTGTGTGGCACCCTTAATGTAAGGTCGATAGGGTTCGCAACTGATCCTGTTGACTTCCAGTAGCATGTGAAATCAGGGCCCGATCATCACACTATTGTGCCCAGAGCAAACAAATTTTTGGGCCTTTGCACCGGACCATCAATATTTTACGGGAAATTGCACGAAAACAGTATTATGCATCTAAGTTATTTTAGATACATATAGCTACTTAAATATACTGTTTGTTTAAACACTAAATATAAATACAGTGCGGACCTGGGATATAACGTACAATCGGTTATAACGTACCTAGAAGCTAGGTCCCGATTGAAGTCCTATATTTATAATGTTATTTACTTAGCATAAAACGTACCTCACAAAAGTACATACTACGGCTATAACGTAATTTTTATACCAAAGCCAAAAATAAAATTTTGCTTTTCTTAAGAATTTTATTTCCTTGTTCTCGGAAATTTCAGTACCTTGAAAAATGCTCATTGTCAGTTTTCAGATTCTCTAGCGAGATGAATAGTGTATGAAGGAAGGGAGCGATCTCATCTTTTTCGCCTGCTAGGTAGGGCTAAGAACAAGACCCTGTTTTTTATGTGTCATTCATCCATGTCAATGCCTCCTGAAAAGCCCTATCTGTTATGATTCTGATAATAGTGAAGAAGAAACAGAGGAGACTATACCACGCATACCCGACGCATTCAATGCTGCAAAAACATTATCACGGTTTTTTGAATGCCTCAGTGATGATGCTGAGACTCTACAAAGGTCTATTATGGATATCCAAAACAGTATTTTTAAAGTAGCATCTGCCCATTTAAAAGAAAATAACATTACAGATTATTGATCTCAATAAAAATTGTAAGTAATAAAGAATTTTCGACATATTTTTTCGATACAAAATTTTTTAAAGAATATAAATTTTTTAACAAATGAAATTTTTTTTATCAAACATAAATTTGTTGAAAAATACAACAATTTTGGGCCCTTGAAATGGGTGGGCCCAGGGCAAATGCCCCGATTGCCCTGCCGATAAACGGGCCCTGTGTGAAATGCGTGCAAAAAAGTGGACTTTGAATCTGACTTCTTTGGGTATACAAATCGTGACATTTTACAAGCAACTTTTTTCTTTCAAAATATAATACAGTGGAACCCCGATCTATCATTCCCGCTTTCATCGTTTTCCCGTACGGATCGTTTTATTTCTAGGGTCCCTGCACAAACTGTATTCAAATAACGTTAACAAAACCCGCATGTATCGTTCGTCAAAAATTCGCTTTCCCGCGTTCATCGTTGTAAAATGTTTCTTCTGACCAAAATGAAATTGAAGATGAAGTGGATCAATATGGCTTACAAATCGAATTACTTCCTGGTATGATATCCAAGGGCGGACCCAGAAACTTTTTTCGGAGGTGGCGCAAATCGTAAATACTCATTTTATCTAGTGTAAAGAACACTCAATATTGGTGAAAGCCCCATTTATCTAGTGTAAATATACTTTTCTCGGAGGGGGCGTGCGCCCCCTGCGCCCTCCCCCTGGATCCGCCTTTGATGACATCTTGGGTTGATGATGGTATAGGTGAAGAGTTCTTATATCTAGCAGGGACGAGTATGGTGTGAAATATAGTGATTATACTTCCATTGATTTAGAAGTATAGCCATTTGCGGTATCCTAAGAATGGAAGAAATGGGACGCAAGAAATGAAAATAATCGCGAAGAGGCTGAGAATAATATTCATGCCTATGAGACTGAGCCAACACGAGTGCCTAGTTTATCGTACGCAATAACGGTATTTGAAATTGTATGACTTTTATATACAAAGATGAATACACATAAAAAAGAAAATAAAATGTAAATCTTCAAAAATTTTTTTAATTAGAAGATTAATCTAAAACCCAGTGTAAAATGACTGATTTTTAAAATATAAGTATCCCTTAATTTCTACACAACTTCAATTCGTTTCTTTTACAGTTTGGTAACAAATTTAGTACATTTGGTATACTATATACATTGTGTGTATTCATAAATACTGTTTTCATCGTATTTTGACTTTAACCCGCATTCGTCGTTTTCCCGCATGCATCGTTTTTTACTATGCACCCCTTGAAAAACGATAGATCGAGGTTCTACTGTATTATAGAACGTATATATCTATTATTATATATGTAGTATACGTTCTGTAATATTATACGTACAATATAAGAATTACACGTAATTTTTTAAGCGTATTCTAACATGATCCATCATATTTATTTTTTTTTCGATTTGGATGAATTCATTTCTTTAGTGTAGTGTATAATATACTGTGTGTGGTGATTTACCTTGGGGTTATTTCTCACATGATTTATAGGATCGAAGATGAATCTCCAATTAATATGAACCATTTTGACAAGAATTCGAAACGCGCTTTGGAATGTTCAAAACGAAAAATGAGTGACTAAAGTGAGAGAATTGGTTTTCCAATGTCAGAATTTTATATATTTTTTAAAAAAATATTTTGCACATCATTCGGTATTCGTTAAGAAATTTTACGTAAAAATGTCTTATGTACAAATGTGGGGGCTCAAATCCCGGTTACCCTTCCCTAAATCCGGCTCTAGTTTGTCCGTCCGTGCTCTATCCTACTGACAGCTGAAGCAAGGACAGTTAGGGGGAAGAAATACATGAAATCACAAAGACCTTAAGAGCCCTTGTGATTTCATGTATTTTTTTTTTCTTTATTTATTTGAGTTGTATTACATATTTCTGGAATCCATTCCGAGATTCTAAACACTGATATTGTGCCTTTTCTATTCTTTAAATCTATGTACAGTAATTTAAAAAATAAACTATATATAAAATATGTCGTACGCTCGTGAATGGATCGTAGGATATACGGTTATGAAGAAACTCTCGAATTTCTCAATATTTAGAGCGAGGGCACAAATTGAAAGAAGCTTTTTCCCCGTAGAAAGCGTTCTAAAATAAAATTGTTTCCTCATGTTTCTTTTCATAATCGAAATGTATAACATTTTGATTGCGATGCGATATCGAGAATCTGTTACTGTTCCGGAAATGGCGATTTGGAAGACGGGAAAACACGTATTCGATTTCTCCCCGTAAGTCTGTGCCATCCGAGGAATAACGATGAAAAATTGGATTCAAGTGAGTAAAAGATTCCCCCCCCCCAACCCATGGACTATGTAACTATTACGTACTATGTCTAAAATTACGTAACTGTTGTTGTCGTTTATGATGCCGTCATCCCATATTGTTTTTCGGCACTTGTATATAATCCCTGTCCTGTATTTTACGCGGTGCATGTTATATACAGCCCCCCCCTTCACATCTGCTCAAAGCATTTTGGTTCTTTGTGGTTTTGGGCTGTAGAATGGCTCATCTTATTCAATACGTTACAAAGAGTTTCATTATTCCAGCTGCAAACCTTGGGCGAGGCTGTTAGTTTTTGCTTTGTTTAGCAGCATCTCGCAGATGTCATGTTGGCAATTTTCTTCATTGACAGGTTTTGGTAACCGTTTTAAATTTCTGAGGCTAATTGTTTAGACTTTTAAAATGAATAGATTGGTTTATTCTAAACCGCTCCGGATGTATGCGCCTTTGTTTGTTGGCGTATTTTATGAGCGTTGCGTCACCGTGATTGAGGGCTAGGTCTAATGGCTACGCTCCAAAAGAACATCACTGTAGCTCCGGTTTTAGCAACTAGTAGGCCGCATAAATTCGGCAGTCCATGCCCACTCGCTTGCCATCCAATGACTTTGTAACAATTTAGTGTTCTTCAATGAAAATTCGAGTAACTCTTTTAGAGGGAGTGAGATTTCAGTTATTGCTATTAACAGTATGCCAAAGTGGAAATATTGCATCATCATCTACTCCTTGTCCACCTCTTCTACAGCCTCTGAATTAAAGCACGCAAAAACTGCGTCCTATCACACACATTCTTTGAAGGTTTTCACACACCATCTTCCTTTTGGTGAATTACAGTAATCCATTAGACATGAGACATTTTCTATAGCTAAGGGGCAGCTACAGTCAGTTTTGATATTTACTTATATAATACGCTAACGTAGGCGGTACCAAAATCGACGCTATTTCCACGCCACGAACGGCAACAGCTCTATGTCAACAGCAAGGGCGGCTCCAGTGAGGGGGCTATGGGGGCCATGTCCCCCTCCGAAGTTTTGTTTTGTAACCTTAGATTCGCGTACTCCATGACTTCGTGCATTCAATTTGCATTTTGGACAATGTATATACCCATCTGAAAAGTTCAATGGCCCCCTCCGAAAATTCAGTCTGGAGCCGCCCTTGGTCAACAGGAGTGCCATAACCATAACGGATGTGCAAAAATCCACATGAACAGTTCACTGATGTCCAATGGTACAAGCTTATGTCGCGCAGAAGCTAGATGACAAAATAACACTCATGGATACACAAAATTGCGAGATCTTTCATACTCTCAGCTTTTAAGTATCGAATGGACAATACTGGGCGCATGCAAAGTGTCACCAGGTAAAATGTCTCCAGGCATTCGGCTTAAGCACATTTTATCCATTGGCTGTTTCAACATCGGCTTTTAGGATGACCCCCAGAATGTGTAGCAACCCTAACCTCAATAAATTGAATGGACACATACTGTTAAAACAAAGAAACGTGATTTTCGTTGAAATGAGTCCAGAAATTTCGTCAACACTGCACTGAGTACAAAAAAAAACAGTAACAGGGGTCGCGCTGGCTTTTATTAAAGTTTCGCCAATCCATTCACCAAATTAGATTTTGACGGACATCATTAACCCTTTCACTCCCAAGCTTTGATTTGGAATGCTTGCTCAAAAGCACGGAAACGCCCGAGAAATGTTTTTGAATGCTTTCCCCCACGAAACAAGTTTCTTTTGTACCTGTGTAGATATATCTCTGTCAAAACAGGAGTGCAAAGAATCCGTGGGCGTGCCTCCCCGAAGCATTTCAAAAGCACCCGTTCGTAAATGCAGCTTTTCACCCAAAGGGGGAAGGGGGTTACAATAGCAAACACGAGAAAGGGGTTTTTCACACTTGACACTCTTAAATGGATGTTGCAAAGCACGGGGGGGACGAAGCTTCGTCCTGGCGTAAGGCCGGAACTGGAAGCGTGCATCTAAAGCCGGTAAGGGCGGATTGAGAGTGAAAGGGCTAGGAAATGCAAGTGCCAATATTTTCGCCAAATCGTATTTTCTTTCGCCAAACTAATTTTATTACCGCAATTCGCAACGTTGGACATCGACAGCGCGTCCCCTGAGTAAGGCGTGGGGCGGCTATAGTCATTTGAAATTCAGAAGTGACGCTTTACAACAGTTAAAGCACTTTGTGCGTGTATGGGGGAGGGAGAAAACAATTCAAAATGCATTGCCATCCTGAGGGCACTAAAGACTACCCCGTCTAGTCAGAACGGCTGTCTACGAGCCTGATTTAAACAGCGAAAGATGTTCGAGCCTCTAATAAATAAGCCAGTCTTCGCATGAATAGGAAACGTTATCGCAACGAAAGCCCCACCTGAATAACCGGCGATCTTCAACTTAACTTCTCGCTTTTGTTTTCAATATCGGGCGCTTTTCCAGGAGCTTTACAGAATCAATATCGGAGTCCCCCCCCCACTTCTCTACAAACAAACAAACTCCGGGCAGCCCTTGCAAGAAACGTCGCAATGCTCTCTCCATATATATCCTCATTAAAATGCCCCTTCCCGTTACGATACCCTCAAGGGGGTGTTTGAGCTGAGCTTTAATAACAATGTTTATATGAGGGGGAGATGGTGTAACGTTCGCGCCACTCCTCTCCGCTCAGGGAAAATCCGAATATGTAGTACACCAAAATAACTGCTTATTAGTTCGTGCTTACGTCTCGAGATGAAATCATCGTGATTTTAGAAAACAGTGCAAGTTGACTACTGTTAATTTCTATTTTTAGTGTGTGTGCCATGAGCAATGTTTAGACCGCTTACAGTTTCGTAACAGGATGAGTTATTTTCCTCGCAAAATATCGCCTTCCATTTCAGCGTAAAATATATATCTTTTAATGAGATGTTTCCAGAGGTAAGACAAAGCTCGGAGCAGATAATGACCCCTTTGCATGAAGGAAAGAAAAAGAAAAGGAAGGCTGTTATTTTTAAAATTAGAAAGTTGTAAGTTTATTTATACTATTATAATGAGATATTGGATCCTGTAAATCATAGCTTCGTCAAATTTTAGTTAACAATATTAAATGATCCGCCGCCCAGGTGGTGTAGTGGCTAGAGAACCATTCTATCACGCCGTGGGTCCGGATTCGAATCCCGGATTGGGCATGGATGTTAACTTGTCCGTCCCTTCATAGGGGGTAGTGCTGTCCGCCCACTGGGTGCTCCCATAATAAAATGGACAGTAACTAGGGCCGTTGATGGCAAAGGCTTGTGGCCAGTGCCTGCCCATTAGAAAAAAAAAAAAAATATATATATATATATATATATATTAAATGATCCAACTTTAACGTTAGATCATTTAATATTGCTACGAATTTTCGGGTAACCCGCTGTTCTGGGGTTTAAAATTCGTATTCCACGCGTCAAATATTTAAATTTTGCAGCATCCAAATCGGTTCACTAGAACGCGAGATACGGAGTTTGAGGTTTCCCCCCCCATTGGTTTGTATAGCATTTCCTAGAAATCTCGAGAAATCTGGGTCCAGCACCTTCGCTAACCCTTTTGGGGACTTATTTTTGGCGTCCAATTGGGCTGTACTTCGCCAAAAAGTCGTCCAGCTTGGCAACATTTCGAACATTGGGCGCGATTTTCCCAATGGGGCTTGTACAGGTGTTTTCCCAGCTTTAACGTTACATAATAGCCTCATGATTCAGCTGTATTCTGAAGCCATAATCCGAATTCGCGCTTTAAGGGGAACCTTCGTGAAATTACTAATAGCTTCTGCCTCTCCTATAAATAGAAGCTTGCGGCCCCGATCCAGTCAGTCGTGTGTCTGCTTGATCAGAGAGCAGATGTCCATGAAAGCTCAAAGGCTTTGTGTGGACGCTATAGAAGCGGTATTTCCGCTTGCCTTTTGGAAGCCTTGTTTTAAAGTGTTGTGTCTAAATTCTTCATTGCTGAGTCTGGAGGGACTGTTTGCGATATCCCTCGTATTTTTCCACGGAATTTTGTGCGAGAAATTTGTGTTGTTTGAGAGTTATTGATTTTCAATGTTGGGCCCCCTCGTGAAACACCCCGTAGGAATGACGTGTATAGATTTCGTTAGTAATCGATGCCTAAGGTCGGCCATTAGAGCATGCACGTACAGACAGAAAAACCGAAATCATAATAATTTTTCAACTTTGTTGGAAAAATTGTGTTAGCCAGAGCCCGATCAAGCCAAAAGTGGGCCCAGGGCCAAATACTCATTCGGGCCCTACCCCGTCTTTTTTATACTTGTAAAAAATTTTTATTTAATTTTGATGCAGTTCAGTATATTACATAAACATATAAATCAGGACCAATACACATTCATTGCTAATTTGCTAAGTTTAGAATACAAACTTTTGGCCTCATGGCGGGTTACTGGAGATTCATCTTCATTTTCAGAAAAACTTAACAGATAATTTTTGCAATCAAAAGATAATTTTTGCGAAGAGCTCTAGTTGCTTCTGCTTCAGCAGACCATCTAGTATTAGCTAATGATTTTACTGTGTAGTATTAGCTAATGACTAGTATTAGCTAATGATTTACTAAGGATTTTACCACTGTCGGCTAGTGTGGGTTAACAATGTAGCGCGGCCATAGTGTAGGCTAATAAAAAATATTTTTAAAAATAAATTATACATTCCACTATGGTTTTTTTTTATAGTAATAAAGTGTGCCAATTTTCGTTAAGTAATATTTTACGAAATATTTGTACATTTTTTAGTTAAAACTAAAAAAACAAAACGGCCCCTAATAGTGATCGGCCCCTGGCCTGGGCCCAGTCGGCCCGTGCATTAATCAGGCCCTGGTGTTAGCCGGTAAACGTAAGAAAGAATTTTCTCTCCTTGATATAATGGATCGGCAACTGGAGCTCACTTTTGTATCATAATCCGGGTCCGTGTTCCTATGAAAATAAATATATCGCATATTTTTCCCCGCAGCGAAAAAATAATCTAATTTCGTTTCCTTATCTATTGTTTCTGAGCAGATGCAATATATATAAGGTTACGAAAGTTAGAACATTCCGAAGAAATTGGAAATCTATAATGGCCCTTCTATATTACAGAAATTGCCTTTTTCTTTTCTTTTTTTAATTTATTTTCAAGCCAGCCTTTTGGAAAAAGAAACAAATATTTTTATTTTTACCTCAGATATTTTTCGTGGGGAGGAAAATGTATAGAATGCTGAACCCCTGTTCCAGGAAGATCGACTCTGAATAGTTTTATTTTAGAAAAGGGGAAATTTAGACTTTTTTTTTTTTTTTAACATAGATTCTGTATTTATTTGATTCTATGGTTTCATTCAAACCACATGAAAAGTATCTATTCTTAAAAAAAAAGTAACGGCCGCTGTCGCCTCCCCAGTCAAGAACGTGTTTGGCTATCTTCTCCTAAACCATGGGGATTTGAATTTCGAGAAACGTGTCCGCGGATTCGGGGAATTCCGAGGAATCTGATAAGCTGACTTAAATTTCGAAAATCGAATTATTTTAGAAGATACTGAAAAAATAAACTGAAAAAATAAACTAAAAAACTGAAAAAATAAAACATAATGGTGGCCAGATTGGGCATCAAATCATTCATTCCTTTGCGACAAAGCCATTCCAAGCATGTAGAATCGCGTGAAATGGACAAACATGAAGTAGAATGACACCCATTTTACTCCCAATTAAAAAGTATATGAAATAAATAACTCAAAATGTGTTACACAAAGTTGACAATTTTCAAATAGTAAGTTCGCTTAGGTTCGCTTACGTTTTTTTTCAAAACAGAATAACTCATTCTAACGGATTTTAAAAGCGCCCTCTTGGCATTAGGTACGATCTGGCAAAATGGTATCTTTCCAAGCAGGGTGTATCAAAACCGCGAGTTCCAAAATGTTAGAACCCAGTATCTTGAAAATGAAAAATAATTAAAATGCAGATTATTTTAAAGCCGGTTCGATCCAGCTGGAGTATTGGCTACCCGTAGAAATATTGGGTGACGATGACTATGCCATTATAGCAGTTATAGTATACACTTTGCATATTGGCCAGCGCGGCGAGATGATTATAATTCGGGGTGCTCAATATGCCCATCTGCAAAGGGTGCATCTGCAAAGGGTGCATATGCAAGGGTGCATCTGCAAAGGGTGCATATGCCCATCTGCTGGGTGCATATACCCATCTGCAATATGCCCATCTGCATACGCCCATCTGCAAAGGATTACGTACATGAAAATATGGATAACGGTTTTCCGGGAACCTTACATGAGTAGTCATTATAGGTTGCGAGCCTGTGTCCATCGCTCAATAATGAAAAGTAGCCATGGGTGGCCAGCTATCCTAGCTGTTCCGTAGTTTTTATCAAAGAAAATATATGGAGTACTGTTTTCTTAGAGCTCATTATTAACTATACATATACGCAAGTCGCTCAATTATGAAAAATCTTCATAACTGGCTCATACGCAAGGCGTTCCATGAATTTCACATAATTCAAAATAGTGCGAAAAGTTTCAATTTTTATGTTCCAAGCAACATGCAAGAACCTAGCAATGTGCAGCCATTCTATTTTATCCAACCTTCGGGTTTTGTTTGTTGAAATTATGCTTTTTTAAGAACAAGCTTTGTTACTGGACTTGGAAGGGAGGTAGGGCACATCACAAGGACTGATCATCGCATTGCGATACGCGACTGTAACATTATGGGAAGTAGTTAGAAGATCTGAAAGAACACACAAGAGAGAGTGACGTAGTAGTACCTATAATCTTCTATGTTGTCGTCACCACAGAGAAGAGGTCAGTGGAGGTAGCAAAGGCAACCCCCCCTCAATGAAGCATTCATCATGGGATTCGCGCTCGTCACGTGACGTGTGGGGACGATAGGTGGGGTGGGGTGGATTTCGCCGAGGTTCACGCTCGTTTCTAAGGGGACTGGAGTGAGGGAACGCACCCCTCGCGTGAATCTACTTTTTTGTATAGATATTTCGTCAGTCTCCCTGCCTATCTTAACGTCCTCCCTACCTCCCAGATCTTGCACCCGGTGATTTCCATCTCTTCGGGTCGTTCAAGAAGCACGCTGGTAGCAAGACGGCGTTTCCGAACCGATGTCACCGTTCGAGACGCCTTCGTTCAAATCGGCTCTGCGACCAGGGAACTTGATTTTTTTTTAAATTTCCAACGACGGTTTCGATAGACTGGTACACATAATGAAACGGTCCCGCAGTGGACTGTGCGCTAAACTCCGTTCCCATAAGAACACGGCCAGTGAAGCAGCATCCGGCTTGGCCAGTGCTTGGTAGGGGACTTCCCCCCCCTCTCGGCCCGTCCGCTGTGGAACCGTGTACGCTCATGGGAGCGGGTGCACGTAAAATCCGTCGTGGCTCCAAAGTCCTCCAAGTTGTTAAAACGATACCTCTGGGGGTGCCGATTTCAGGGGGTGGGTCCCTCCTCTGGAATGGGTTCAAAATGACGGGACCCCGAGCTAAGACGGACTTCCTCCCACTGGGGCTTGGAATGGAAGCCGCTCCTTCGCCTGCCTATATATATAGGGGGATCTGTCACCGCAACGTGGTTTCCAGAGGGCACTAGCAACAACAACAACAACACAATGAAACGAACTCCGATGCCCATGGAGGTTATGCAGTGGTGTAGTCGCGGGGGGGAAGCGGGCCCCCTACTTTTTCATTTCATCCCATACTACCTCCATCTCTTTATTCGCAAAGGGGACGCCCATTTTCTAGTTTGTTTTTTAAACTCTTCGAAGAAATTCAAAATGTTCGCTTTGTTCGCGCGACAGCAAGTCCATTGGCCTCGAAATCAAAAGGGAACTTTTGGACTGCTCTCGAATAGATTTTAAGAATCCCTCACAGTTCCGTTTGTAAACACTTCACGAGTGAAAACATATCCTTAAAAACAGAATAGATTATAATCTTCCCGAAAGCACTCTTGGTCAGAAATGCCATTTCGAACGGCCAAAAAAAAGAGCAAAATCGGGGGGGGGGGGGGGGGGGGTGTTAGAGAATCGTCACGTGCCCGTCCAAAAGAAACTTTGTCACTTTGACATTGCATGGTTGGCACAGGGAGATGGAGAAATGAAGTAACTGACACCGTGGATCCAAATGAGTCTGTTTTGACTATTCACAAGTAATTAAACACTTAACAATGAGTTCATTTTAATTCATTTATAAGCAAATAATAGTTCAATTCGTTTTATTGGCTGCACGAGCCCGAACCCAGGAAATTTTTCCTTCACTGAACAGATTTTAATAAGGGAATCCGTGGGAGAAATACACTCAAGATTATTATCGAATAAACTCGAATAGAAAGAATTAGATGCAGTAAGAGTTTGTTACTATATTTGCCTTTCATTTCCACAAACAGCAAAATTGAGGATACTCTGTCATTTAAGGGGACTTAGTACCTTTAAACGTCCAAAAAATCGATTTTTCAAAAATAATCTTAAAAGATATTTCAGACTGTCGGGAATATTTTAAAACAAACCGCACCAAAATGGAAAGAAAATTATGCCCGCAGCAGTTAAAAGCAAAAAAGCTAACATGGACTTTCCCTTTAAAGGCACTGTAAAGAAACTTGATTTTCTCAGTTTCCGATTTTTACACTTTCCCACAAGATTTTATAAAAAGTTATGAATGGGAAGTTACGAAATTTTACGTATAGGTTGTACGTATAGATCTTTATTCACTGAACCTCAGATTGGATTGTGGGACCAAAATATTTTACTTTATAACATGATGAATGACAGAATTATAAAATTATCGAAATTTTTATGATTTATGTTATAAAATAAAATATTTCGGTCTCATGATCCAATCTGAGGTTCAGAGAATGAATATATATATATATATATATATATATATATATATACAACCTATATGTAAAATTTCGTAACATTCCAGTCAACTTTTTTTTTTATTTTGTGGGAAAGTTCAGAAATCAGAAACTGAGAAAATCAAGTATCTTTACACTGCGTTTGTAGGAAAAGTCCGTGTTAGTTTTATTGCTTTCAATGGCTGCGGGCGTCATTTTCGTTTGATTTTGATGCCGTTTGTTTTAATATATTCCTAACTCTGAATTATTTTTTAAAATTATTTTTAAAAAAATTGATTTTTTAGAAGTTTAAAAGGTGTTATGTCCCCTGAAGTCATTGACTTTTATGGATCCATTCGCTGACATCCATTCTCAATAAAACTAATTTTCATTTATAAAAAAAATTCGATAAACGTTTAGTAGAAGTATTTTGAACGCTTTTTTTGGGGTCGGTTGGCCGGTTAAGGTATGGTATACGAGGGCTATCTGCACAAGGGGGTACTGCCTTGGCGAATGACTTTTTAAGGGGCTGCAACGTGCATTCGAGTCACATCTGGAGAAAACCGCCCTAAACGTGTGACATCTAGAACGCTAGAACGACAGCTTCGCGGTAGGGCACACTTTTTTGGGGACATATAATCACATTCATCCGTTAAAACTTCCCAAGGGAGCAACGCCTGGTTTACGATATTTGACAAAAGAGCCACGTATCCTAAAGAAGTGGAGAGCGTCTCAAAAATAGGGCTGCGAACTTGGAAGGGAGGTAGGGCACATCATGAGGACTGATCATCGCATGGCTATCCGTGACTGGAACGTTAGGGGAGGCAGCTAGAAGATCTGAAAGAACACACAAGAGAGAGTGACGTGGTAGTTACGCTTTTAGGTTGTTACCACAGAGAAGAGGTAACTGGAGGTAGCAAAGGCAACCCTTAATGAAGCATTCATAGCTTTCATGTGATTCGCGCCCCGTCACGTGATGTGTGGGGACGATAGGGGGTGGATTTCGTCGAGGTTCACGCTCGTTTTTAAGGGGACTGGAGTGAGGGATGGTGAGGGAGCGCACCCCTAGCTTGAACAGACTTTTTTTGTACAGATATTCCGCCAAACTCCCTACCTTTGTTAACATCCTCCCTACCTCCCAGATCTTGCACCCGGCGATTTCCATCTCTTCGGGCCGTTGAAGAAGGACGGTGGCAACAGGACGGCGTTGCCGAATAGGGATGGACGCGAGACGACTTTTTGCGAGACGAGACAGAGATTTACAGCTTTTTTGCGAGACGAGACAAACATTTTTAACATTATGATATAGGGATTTTTGCGAGACGAGACAAGCTTTTCGGCTGTTTTGCGAGACGCGAGACACCAATTTTTCGTCTCGCGTCCACCCCTATTGCCGAACCGATGACGCGGTTCGAGACACCTTCGTTCAAATCGGCTCTGCGACCAGGGCCCTTGATTTGTTTAATTTCCAACGACGGTTTCGATAGACTGGTACACACAATGAAACAAACTCTGATGCCCATGGAGGTTATGCAGTGCTGTAGCCGCGGGGGGGCGGGGGGAAGCGGGCCCCCTACTTTTTCATTTCATCCCATACGCCCCCCCCCTTTTTATTCGCAAAGGGGACGCTCATTTTTCTAATTTTTTTTTTTTTTAACTCTTCGAAGAATTTCAAATGTTCATTTTGTTCGTGCGAGAGCAAGTCCATTGGCCTCCAAATTAAAAGGGAACTTTTGGACTCCTCTCGAATAGACTTTAAGAATCCCCCACAATTCCGTTTGCAAACACTTCACGAGTGAAAACATATCCTTCAAAACAGAATAGATTATCATCTTCCCGAACGCACTCTTGGTCAGAAATGCCTTCCCGAATGTCCAAAATCGGGGAGGGGTAGAGAAACGTCATGTGCCCGTCCAAAAGAATATCTCTCATTTTGACACTGGAGGGTTGACACAGGGAGATGGAGAAATGAAGTCACTGACACCGTGGATCCAAATGACTATGACTTGACTATTCACGAGTAATTAATAATTGAACCATGAGTTCATTTTAATTCATTCATAAACACATAATAGTTCGATTAGTTTTATGGGTTGCTCGAGAGACATTTTTTGTACATTGAACAGACTCCTTGTCAACAGATTTTAATAAGGGTTTCGTGGGAGAAATAAACTCACGATTATTGTTTGATAAAAATGAATGTAAACAATTAGAAATTGCATTAAGAGTTGGCTATTATAAATTTGTCTTTCATGGGCACATACTGCAAAATGGAAGACACTCTCTCCTTGAAGTCGTTGACTTTCATGGATCTGTCAGCTGAAATTTCAGGATCGGGCACCGACTTCAATAGCATCGGTCGGTTTGCTCGGGCGGGCTCGAATCGGAAGTCCTCGGGCTCGGGCTTCCAAAAAAATGAGCCCTAATTCATCTCTAAACGAAGCACCTTGCCTTATAACCCAATGCGCGCTTGAAACCCAACTTTATGGGTTCGCCGATCCGCCTCTCTCTAGTTTTCTTAAAAACAAAATCTTGCTCGTTGAAATGGAGAGCTATCTCCGTTCATAAAGAAGCAAGATCGAAGAGCACACTTCAGATCCAAACGGATAGGACACGATTCGGTCGTTCAGCTTAGAATAACGTAACCCAAAAAAGTTGAGGGATCACCGTTAAAAAAAAAGAGATGCTTCATAAAGTTGCATTTTTTAAACTCGTCGTTTACCGGGAGTATTGTTTGAAATCCTTTGAAGTGCATCCCGCTATTGGAAACGACACTAGAAGGTTCGCGAACAAGAGAATGTTCTTTGAAAACGGAATGCGTCTTTCCTTTGCTCCGAGTGAATTCCCTTAATGCCATTTTCGTAAAGGGATGCGTTTCGAAATCAAAAGAATTTAAAGTGTCATGATCATGAAAGCACTCTGCTTATTGAATACCTAAGAATCCATTTCTGTGTACAGGTACAAGCGCATTGGCCATGAGTATGTGAATGTATGTTTGAAAACCCCCTCCGGAGAACTCAGTTTTAGATTTTTATTATTAGAAGCTTTTATTATTATTGTATTTTTTATTATTTATAAATATATATTATTATTTTACTATAGAACACATAAAAATAAATATCTTCTCAAAATCAAATTTTCCATTCTTACCATCCTTCCATATCCAGCTTACCTTCCTTCAAAATTCTATACGGGCTTAGCTTTCGTTTACAGACAGGTTTGTCTCGGCATCTACATTTAGTTAAAAAATGCATCTAACTTTAATTATGAAAATAGCCATATTCATCCATTTTTAGCGAAGTTGTCTTGATACAGCACCCCCTTCCAACTTAATTCATATATGTACTTAAGTTTAAAAATAAATCATTCAATTTATTATACACTCATGTCCATAAATTAAGGATAATGAAGTTCAGGCAAAGAAAGAGAAAGAAGCAAAACAAATTTGACTTATTTGTAAAGTCTATTTATTAAATAAAAAGTAAAGAGCAAAAAAGATGCTATATGTTTGACATAATTAATAAAAATTGCCAGTTTTACTCCCTTGACCCAATTTCAAAAAAGAACCTATTTACAAAAAACAGTATAACATGGTTAGTAGGATGGTTAATACGGAGTATGTCTCCCGGACGATGCAATACAGGCCTGACAACGCCTAGGCATGCTGAGTATCCAATGATCCATCTGATCTTGGGGAATATTACACCACTCATCAAGCAATGCACTCCGAAGTTCCGGTAGACAGGTGGGAGGGGGTTGACGGGCTGCAATTCGTCGGCCAAGCATATCCCACACATGCTCTATTGGATTCAAGTCCGGTGAGTATGCTGGCCAATGCATACGGGTGATATCCTCCGATTGAAGGCATTCGTCTACAATGTTTGCACGGTGAGGACGGGCGTTGTCATCCATAAACACAAATTCACCACCCATGGCTCCCCGAAACAAATGTACATGTTGTTCCAGAATGACATCCAGATAGATGTGGCCTGTCATCGTTACACTCTGAACATGCAGGTCAGTACTGGAACCAAGAATAATTCCTCCCCAAACGAGCCATCCTGCACCACCGTAACGGTGTCTTTCAATGGTGTTCTCTTGGTGGTAACGGGTACCTGGCGCTCTCCAGATGAATGTCCGGCGAGAATCAGACTCCAAACTAAACCTGGACTCCTCGGAAAACATCACACAAGACCACTGTTGCGGTGTCCACAATGCATGCTCTCTACTCCAGGTTAATCGCAGGCGACAGTGAGTTGCGGTAAGTGGAACACATCTGACAGGCCTACGAGCATATAGACCAATGTGCCCTAAGCGTCTGTACACGGTCTGCCTTGAAACTGTCGTACCGGTAGCTGAAGAGAGCTGACGAGACAGGTCTGATGCTGTACTCCGTCTGTTTCTTTTGGCAGTCACTGCCAAATAGCGGTCCTCATTCGGCGTTGTAACTCGGGGCGACCTGTGCTGTAACGTCTACTCACAATACCATCCTCTTGGAATCGTTGCCAAAGCCTGGAGATGACACTCTGGGCGATTCCAAGTTCCTCGGATACTTCCAGCTGGGTACGTCCACATTCCAGTCGTCCGATAATTCTGCCACGTAAAACATCATCCAAATGCCTCCTTTGTGCCATAACTATGCGGTTTTTGCACTGAAAGGCTTTCACAGCGCTTGTGAACAGTTTTACTTCTTTGCCACCATTCCTTATATACCCCTCTCTTACACTTATCACTCTCACACTTACGGTATACCTTCCACACCCTACCAGTATCGTCCGCCATCTTGCTGGTCGTTCAGTCGAGCGATGGCAACGGCTGCCCTCTTTTCAGCATTGGGCAATCTGTCTAGCTGTTCTCGCATTTTTCCATTTTTTAGCAGATGTCAGTGCTGTTAAAAAGAATCGTGACCCTTTTTGACGGGAAATAACGTGATGAAAAGTAAAAGATTTTCGTGGAGCTCTGTCACCCGCAACTATTTTATAGAAATCCAATCTATACTTCGCGACTGGCAACAGTTAAAACGTTGGTGTTCCCAGAGCGGGAACACTGCACGTTAAAGGTTTAAACAACTATACTTCACTGTTAGAAGAGTGGGTACATCTTTCAGGCCATAAGAAAAACCATTAGGTACTCCTGTAAAATGATCACCGTGTATCATTCAGTATTTAACAGCGTTTCCAGAATCCGTAGACTTCCATTCAATTAATTTTTTTTTCATCTCTTTATGACAGTCTCCGAATATAGAAAGGAAAAGAAATTGGTTACCTTGAACATACGTTCGAGTTTTACAGCCAGTCTAGTAGTCGTTTTCTTTATGACTGCATTCTTCATCAAGATGAATATTAGCCCTACGAAATATTGAGGAAGTATGCCGACCCACAAATCCATAAAAGAAAGTTTCAAGCAGAAAGATTTCTAAAGCGTTTTTTATTTATTAACAAGAAGTATCGTAATTTAACGATTTATTTTAAAAAGCACATACACACACAAGCATTCAGACAAAGACAATCGAATTTTATTATAGTATTAACTTAAATTTGAAGGAAGTAAAAAGTCCTCTTGTGATAGCCTGCTTTTGCAATATGTTTAAGCACGACCTTTGATATCACCACCCTTCCATGCTTCATTATATTAAATATTCATTATTATATTAAATATTCTTCATTATATTAAAGCGTATATTTTGCAGAACAAATAGCTTAAGGTCGACTTTAATCGATAAAGTTCTCTTTTGTTTGAAACCCAATATTATTCTGAAGTAGAAAAAAATTCTAACTGTTTGCGCATAACGACTCAGCTTGTGCTCGAAACCTCTTGAATAGATGAATGTTCAAAACATAAATAATTTTTTTTTTTCCCGAGCTTGAATAAAGTTAAATAGCTTAACTTAAACAAGAAAGATAAAACCTGCTGAAAATGTCGATTGTAAAAGAATGGACACCACAATTCTTATTAACATACGTAATGAATGCTTCAAGTCTTCTTTTCATCGTTAGAAAGATGCAACGACAGTGAATCCCCTTCTGTGGATATCATTACTTCCCGGCATGGTGTTTTGAATGTCCTGTTCTGGCTTGGTGTTTGCAGGCAAATACGTCATCGAATGCAGTGCTCCCTAACCTTCCTATCGCAGTGGACCGGTCAGCATTTGATAAGTTTCCTGCAGCCCGCTAGTTGGACGTTGATTGCTTATATTTTAGATTGTTTTGATTCAAAAATATTTAAAAATGTGGATGTTGTTATAATTTTTATGTATGAATGACATAAATTTACTCATTGTTCGATAAAAAACTCGTTTCAATTGTTTGCTGTTTTCTTTCTTTCTTTCAGAAAAGCGCAATTATTTTCAATTTTATGACCGCATTTTAATTCATAATCTTGGAAGGTTTAATACAGAAGTTTTCGTATAAAGAGTTTTTGAATAAAAATTTGGCTTTTAGAGGTCGAAATAAATGAATGAGAATCTTTGGAACACTGTCAGAAATGTTATGAATAAATATATCTGTGAAAAAAGAAATAATGCTTTTCTGCTTTATCGGACCTTTCAGTTTCTCGTGAACTTGGCAATCCGTCTTTTTTTATAATGTTGTTTAAACAGATATGTACATGTGCATTCACACACACACCCCAAAAAAAAAAAGAGCTGAAAAGGGAATATCTAGATGCATCAACTTAAAATACAATTTTTAAAAGCACAAGCTTTTTGTAATGGAACCCTAAAAAGCATAAAATAAAAATGTATTCTTGAAAAGATAGTCTTGAAACTTTCATTTATGATGTAAGTAAATTTTTGAGAAAAATATAGATAGTATTTCACTTTTGCAAAATATTAACATTTTTAAATTTTCAACCTATTTTATAAAAGCATCCGAGATCTTTGCAATACTGATATGATTGACTCAATCAATGTCTTACAACCAACACAAGTAATGTGAAATATGGATTCCGAATATTTTTAAAAATACACTCTATAACAAAAAAAAAATCGAAGTCCCAAGAAGGAGTCGCCCGATTGTAATGAAATTTCGTATGCAAAGACTGTCATGACCGAACATGCAAATGATTAAAAAGGAAGCGCTTGCGCATCGGAACTGCGCATTCAGCAGTTGCATATAAGGAGCGATTATCAATCTGATGGTTGAAATTTCTGTTGCGATATCTTACGTGGGCTGTGGGGCCTGGACTCCACATTACCGGAAAGCGGAATTTTATCGCAGAAAAGAATTTCTGTCGGGATTATTTTCTGTCGGCATTTGACTCCACTCTAGCATACGCCTTAGCATATACTACGATGCAGGCGCCATCTATCGTTTTGATTTTAAATCGTTTATTGCTAGGTAAGTACATTTGATGATTGAAACAGCGCGAAAAAAATACATGAATACCGAGTAATTTCTCGCTAAAATAAGCATTCACTTTATGAATAGGACGACTTTGATTAGAACACATGAAATTAAAAAACGTAAACATAGTTTATGAGTTTAAAACATTTCCTAGTAAGAGAAAAATATGGAATTTTCACAGCATTAAAATTAAATGAAGATCCCCGAACTGTAGATGAAGAGTACGTACTATTTTAAATACAAAAACGTTGGTTTTAAGAAAATATCCCTTTTTCTCATTTATCTTTTTTATTGAATACAAATTTATAACACAATAAAAATTATCTCTGAGATACAAGTACTTCAGCATCGAAATGTGACGCCATCTTGTTTTTGGATGACAGCTCTGGATCTAGGCGAATTCTTATTGGCTGGCACATGGCAGAAAACGCCGGCAGAAACAGAAAAGTTCAACATTTTCAACTCCGTTTTCCGCCCTTGATTCTGCTTGACAGAAACTAAAAAACCGGAAGTTCGTCAATTTTCAGTTTCTGTTTTCTGATTCTGTCGTGTTTTCTGGTATTGTGGAGTCCAGGCCTAACAATGCCTCGCCGAAGGATTCGTCTGCATGACGAGCAGGTGTCGGAGTTTGAAAGAAGCCGTGCGATCGGACTGAAAGAGGCTGGTTGGACGCATCTAAGAATCGCTCGACATCTGCGTGGAAGCGATGCGGCTATTAGACGGTGCTGGCAAGAGTGGGTCAACACCGGTAAATGTCAGCGTCAAAATGGTATCAGTCGACCGAGCACCACAACAGAACGGGAGGATAGAGAGATTGTCAGAGCAGCTGTCACAGCACCGGATCAGTGGCGGCCCGTGGTCAAAACTGTTGGTGCAGCCGGAAGCATATGAGCTCCCCCCCCCTTCCACCCCATAAGAATGGAAAATCTTTGTTACTGAATTCGAAAACTGGCGGATTAAGCCCTCACCGAGGAAAAAGAAATTACATAAAAAATGCAAGAGATCCTATTTTACTTCCATAAAATGGACATAAATTTCAACCAGCCGCTCTTATCCTCAAAATGGCATTCATCCGTGTCTGATTCGAAGTTTCCTTAGAATTTTCTTTTGTAACGATCACTTGAGACGAAAAGAAAACTGACTTATTTTTTATAAGTCAAATCAATCCTCCTTTCTTTTTAAACATGCGAATCGGTCAGTGATGTCCCCATAAAAAGGCGTCGTTTTAATTCAGATATCCATCATTTTAAATGCTCTTTAAAATGTCCCATGTTTAAAGAATTTTCTTGCTCGCCATGTCCTCTCAATGCCAGTTCTTGCTTACTTAAAAACAATACTGCTTGGATGGGTCATTGTCCATTCATAAGCGTCTATTCAGGTTTCCCTTCTTGATACATTCAGCAATATAAAGTCGAGAGTTTTCCGAACCTATATTCTCCGTACCCCTCCCTCACTTCTCGAGCCAATCAGTCAGTCGAATTCACTGCAGCCGTCGTTTGAAAATCTTTCATCAGCTGTACTTAGCTACTAACTCCCTATGCCGGAAAGACTGCTTACAAACTCGTTGCCATGGCAACGGTGCTGCCAATTTCTTGATCGTCAATGAGGGCTGTACCGAGGCCTCCGAGAGAGGAGAAAGATTCTTTCTCCTCTCTGGAAGGCCTCGGCTGTACCAAGACTCACAGTTGAATTGCGGGAAGATTAAAGGGCTTTTTTTCTGAATGAGCGATCCGGCAGTTACTACAACACGTTGTTTTTTGTTTTATATTTTTTTGAAATTTATCATAGAAATTCCATAAGTCTAATCTGAATTTAAGAAAGTTAGTAGAATAAATTATTTTAAAGTATGTGTTGATAATTTCAAGTGCAGCCCGGCTGTACTTGCTGCATCCCACGAGCCGCCACTGCACCGGATACGTCGCTATCGACTATCCACCGTGTGGCTCGCACACGTGTATCCAACTTGACCCTCCACAGACGATTGAGAGAGCGGAATTGACGCTCGCGCCTACAGTTACGCCAGTTGCCTATCACCTCTGTACACCGTCAAGTCCAATGACTGTGGTGGCGGGCTCGATCAACCTTGCGATCAACCTGCGCTGACTGGGCACGTATAGTCTTTAGTGACGAGTCCAGTTACCAACTGTGGCCCGACTACAGCAGCAGACGTGTCTGGAGACATCCAGGGCAGAGGGGGGGATTCTGCCCCGACTATCGGGCACGCAACACAGGTCCACAACAAGGTGTTATGATCTGGGGTGCTATATCTCTTAACCCTTTGAGGCGCAACCCTTTCCCAATGCTGAAAAAAAGGGCATCCAATGGGGCATCAATGCTGAAAAAAGGGCTGGCCGTTGCCATCGCTCGACTTAACTGCCAGCAAGATGGCGGACGATCGAAACGTTGCGCGCATCGATCGTCCGCCATCTTGCTGGTAGTTAAGTCGAGCGATGGCAACGGCTGCCCTTTTTTCAGCATTGGGCAATCTATCCGGATGTTCTTGCATTCTTCCATTTTTCAGTAGATGTCAGAGCTGTTCAAAATAATCGTCACCATTTTTTTACGGGAAATGGCGTGCAAAAAAGTAAAGGGTTCTCGTGGACCTATGTCACCCGCAACTATTTTTATAGAAATGAAATCTATTCTTCTTGACTGGCGACTGTCAAAACGTCAGAGTTTAGTGATCCCAGAGCGGGACCACTGCGCCTTAAAGGGTTAATAGCCGGAGCCCTTTGATAGTCCTTTCTGGCACATTGACAGCACAGCGGTAACCGTGACGAAATCCTACGACCGGTTGCGTTACCGCTCCTTTTGCGACACCCCGGACTTGCTTTTCACCACGATAATGCGCTGCCGCATAGGGTACGTGTTGCTATGAATTGTTTTCAAGCTTTCCTTGTACTTCCTTGGCCAGCTAGGTCGCCCGATCTCTCTCCCATAGAGCACATTTGGGACGTTATGGGAAGGCGATTGCAACACTTTCAAAATGTTGCCGATTTAGCCAAAAAGTTGGAGACAATTTGGCAAGAAATTCCGCAGGACACCATCCGGGAACTTTATCAAGGCCAGAGATGGACCAACGCTATTGACTTCCTCCCTTTGTAATGGTCAAATTCTACAGTAAATCATTCAATTGTTCGGAAATTTTAATCGTTTGTTTTTATGTATATTCTTTACACCCACCCATTTTTATCGCAATTGGACAGTTCCTTCTTGGTGCGTCGTTATTCGAGTGTATTTTGAACATATAAAAATTTCTATGTCTTACGAACGTGAAATATCTATATTTTTCTCAAAACTTCTTAGTTTTGAAGCTTTCCTTCATTCATAGCTAATCTTTGCAAGCATACATTTTTATTTTATGAATTTTAGGGCTCTATAATGTAAAAAGCTTCTACTTTTGAAAATTGTATTTTAACTTTATTTTTTGCTTTTTAACAAACAAGAAATTTTACAAGCACAATATACTTTTTATAAAGCAATTATTTTATTTTTAACTAAAAATGAAACATATTTTATGAAAGTTTCTTATCTATATAAATAAAATTAGACTTTTGTCTGTACATTTCTTGGAATTCAAAAATTTTGCGATTTCTATCCGTTACAAGCACCCGGGAATCCGATGCGACCCTCAAAAAAAAGTTTGTCTGTCTGTCATTCTGTCAGTGACTTTTTTTTTTGTTTAAGCATCACGTAAAAACGACTGAACCAAATGATATGAAATTGGGTGTCATGATAGGTGGTCACTCAAAACATAGGCGCCGAATTTTAAAAAAATCTTGATTAGATTTTCAGATTTTGCGAAAATCGTTTCAAACTGCGTAAATTCGTGCTCAAGCATCACGCAAAAACGACTGAAGGGAATGATATGAAATTGGGTGTCATGATAGGTGGTCACTCAACTTAAAACATAGGCGTCCTATTTTTAAAATATCCTGATTGGATTTTGAGATTTTGCAAAAATCGTTTCAAACTGCGTCAATTTGTGTTCAAGCATCACGTAAAAACGACTGAAGCGAATGATATGAAATTGGGTGACATCATAGGTGGTCACTCAACTTAAAACATAGGCGTCGAATTTTTAAAAAATCTTGATTAGATTTTCATATTTTGCGAAAATCGTTTCAAACTGCGTAAATTTGTGTTCAAGCATCACTTAATAACTGCAAAGGTGAAAAAATGATATTGGGTGAAAGGATAGGTGGTCACTCACCTTAAACTATAAGCATCTAATTAAAAAAAATCCATCAGATTTCGAGATTTTGTGAAAATCGTTTAAAACTGAGTGAATCTTATGATATGCGAATGATTTGAAATTGGGTCACACGATAGATGGTTGCTCAACATAAACTATGGGAGTCGAATTTTTTAAACATTTTTATTAGATTTTGGGATTTTGTGAAAATTCTGTCAAAATACGTTTATATTTTTTCAAACATCACTTAATAACGACTCATACGAATGATACGAAATTGAGTGATAGGATAGGTAGTTACTAATCCTAATTTATAGGCGTTGAATTTAAAAAATATTTTGCTTACATTTTGAGATTTTTCGAAAATCGTTTCAAAATGCTGAAAATGTGTTCAGCATCACGAAATAAAGACTGCAGGGAATGAAACTAATTTGGGTGACAGGATAGGTTGTCACTCCACTTAAATTGTAGGCTTCCAATTTTTCAAAAATGTTGATTAAATTTTGAGATTTTGCGAAAATTATTTCAATATGCGTCCATATTCGTTCGCGCATCCCATAATGACGACTCAAGCGAATGAAATGATATTACTGAGTGACTCTCTCTAACCTGTCATATTTTAACAATCCATGAAAATGATAACTTCGCTTTCTTTACTTTGGCAACATACTCCATCCATTCTGTGTACTCCTACAATGCTGACGAAAGTTCTTGCTTTTTGGAAATTTTCATTCACCAACCCTTCGAGGACGGGTACTTCAGCTAGTAATTATCATAAAACTGGACTATTACACCATGGAACCTTTCATCCTGCGCATCGAACCCGGGTCTCCCGGGCGAGACCCAAATGGAATTCTGAAAACGGCTTCAATATTTCTATTTTTACAAAGTGCGGGCGCCTTGTTTCTAAGCATGACACAATGACGCAAAGGCAAAATATAATCTCATTAAAAAGCTTCTACATTCTAAACAGCAGTCAAGGGCGGCTCCAGTGAAGAAGGGGGGGGGGGGATGGGAGCTATGTCCCCCTCCGAAATTTTTCGCATATTTCACCATTTCACACTTTCAATTTGCCTTTTTGAACAATTTATAGACCTAAGTAAAAATTTCAATGCCCCTCCCTCCCAGAATTCAGTCTAGAGCAGCCCTCGATGGCAGCTATGGAAGAAGCAGATAATTCAATAAATTGAGGCTAAAATTAGTATCCCATGCTTCATATACTTAAATTTTGCCTTTTTCTTGCATGAAATATACCGAGTTCCGTTTCAATCCGTTACCAGTTTCAGCTGTAGAATTTTGTTTATCCCTTTTTGTTTATCCCTTCAGTCGAGCGATGGCAACGGCTGCCCTTTTTTTCAGCAAGGGGGCATCTATCCAGCTTTTCTCGCATGCTTCCATTTTTCAGCAGATGTCAGTGCTGTTAAAAATAATAGTGACCCTTTTTTGACGGGAAAGGACGTGCTCAAAAGTAAAGGATTCTCGTGGAGCTATGCCACCCGCCACTATTTTTATAGAAATGAAATCTATTCTTCGTGACGGGCCACCGTCAAAACGTCGAGTCGGGTGTTCCCAGAGCGGGAACACTGCGCGTTTCAAAAAAACAGGAGGGACGGAAGGAATTTTTTTTTTTTTTGTAAAACTGCTCCTTTTAATGATTTTCATATAAAATGCTAAAAGGAAAGAGTGGGGGGGGGAAGTTTTTTTTATATGTAATGGTACTTTTAATTCATGTTCAAAAGTTGAAAAAATACTAATATTTAAAGGGTAGAATTAACATTTCTGCCATCTAAATCATTCTAGAATTATGTATTCAAAATTGAGTTTATTTTTTAAAAAAGACTTAAATTACGGATCTATAAATGAAATTCGTAACACAATCTGAAAAATTCACGGATGCACTTTAGCTGAACACGGGCCCAGGGGCGGCGCCCCGTCTGCCCCTGTCGTAGGGCCTGCTCCGGACCCTAAATCCCACGGTCAGACAGTGCGCTACTTGCAACTAAAGTGCCATGCAGTAGCCAGTCTCATTCCTTTACGGACAAATTCCGTATATGTGAAACTAACATAAGAAATTTGGCTTGTACTCTAATATACTTTTTTGGTCTGGCCAGTGAACGTGTTTGAAACACACAATGCAGATCTCTACATCGCTATTACATTTAAGGTTTCATCTTCTCCACCCTCCCTTCCCCTCCAATAGAAGGAAGAGAAGCATTGTAGAAGAAAAATGACCCAGTTTAAACTTTGTAGCAGAGATACTAGTAACACCGTTTGAATAAAACATTTTAAATAAATAAAGTGGCTGGCATCGTTTTCACTTTCACACAGCTTATACCGCAGAGACCATTAAAAGGAGAAGTTATTTTTATGATTTACGTAACCAGCGGTATTTCTACGACTGCACAAAAACTTTTTTTTTTTTTTTTTTTTTTTTTAAATCATTTCGTTCCAATTGAACACGAAGTGCCAGGAAGCAAGAAATAAATCATTCGCCCTAGAGATTTTACTTTTCTTTTGATGTTATAAAATATCACTAATACCACTTGCATATTTTACTCGCTATTCCCAATTTTATTTTTTTTTAATTTATTTGTTTCCTTCAGTCCAAATTATTAATCTCTTAAATATGTAATACATACATGTATTACAACATTAAACACTGAAAATAAAAATTACTCCCATTACAAGCGCAATCTTGCTTTTAATTTGGTTGTCGTTGTTGAGGGATTACGTCCGATTATCTGCACTTGAGATCTAGGCCGAGGGGTGGGATGCCCTCCGCGGGGGTCTTATTTAAGCTAAGTTTCGGGAAGAAATCGCGTAAAACTCCGAACGATAGGGTCGGCGAACGCGGCCGTGTTTTGAACCAGGCACCTTCCGTCTCCCAATTCAGAGTGCTATGCGTTCGGCCACGGGTAGGGCATTTTTAATTTGGATTTCAATTTTTTTTTGAATTTATGAAAGAGATGTACTCATTTTTCTCTGGGTCAATTCTTGTTTCATTGAAAAAAAAACTTATTTTGGAGATATTTTGTAGGATTCAGTGGTAAATTTAGCTTCAGAAACAGTTTTTATATATTTGTTTGTATTTATATATTTGTTTGGGGGGGGGGTATTTTGCTGAGATATTTCTCCCCTCCGATGAAACATTGATTTACGTGTTTAACTTGGCAGTTTTAATTGACTTTTTGTGACAAGGACACATGGGGATTTTTTTTTCTTTTTTCACAGTATAAATCCGTAAAAATATTCAAAAAAAGTTATCCCCCAGTAAGTCATTGCCAGAAAAGTAGTTAAATAATTAACGTAATAAGCATTAGCAAAAAACCAGGTCTCAACGGAGGGTGAATGGGACTGCATTAATCTAGGTTTTTAGCATCCGTCCTGGTGTCCCGGCAAAGCTCCTCCTACCTTCATGCCAGAAACATATGAAGGCAGTCCTCATAAAATTTAGTGGGACAAAAGTCAATTTTGAAAATCTTTTCACGGTAATTTTCTTTTACAGGCACTTATCAAAAAATTTCGGATTATCGCGAGTATTGAAAACTTACAAATATATTGAACGTTTTTTTCCCCCCAAGAAAAGTAAAACATTAGGATTGTGCCGTGAAAAAAAGCAATCATTCATTGTTTTGTTTCTTTGATTTATAAATTTTATCAAAACCACGCTCTTGTAATAGTTTAATCACTGGGACATCATCCCTTCTACAATGCCATTGTGCGCATCAGGGGCGTAGCCCGAAATTTTTCATGGGGGGGGGGAGGGTTACGACTACTGCAACTTATATATATGCATGCATATGTGTGATAATGTAGTGAAGAATATACATTTTGTATGGCAAAAAAAATTTCTCCTGGGGGGGTATGACCCCCCTAACCCCCCCCTTGGCTGCGCCCCTGGTGCGCATTGTGATATCTATATTTTTAGGGGGGGGGGGTTATTTTGCTGAGCCATTTCCCCCTTCAATGAAGCATTGATTTTAATGTGTTTAATTTGGCAGTTTTAATTGACTTTTTCGTCACAAGAACACGTGTTTTTTTTTTTTGTGTGTGTGTGTGTTTTTTTTTACAGTATGCATTCGAAAATGTTTCAAAAAAAAAAAAAAAAAAAAAAAAGTTATGCTCCAGTTAGTCATTGTTTGAAAAATAGTTAAATAATTAACGTAATAAACATTGGCAAAAACCGAAGCCTCAACGGAGTGTGAATGGGACAGTATTATTCTAGGGTAAGCTTCTCCTACCTTCATGCCAGAAGCCAGGGGCGTAGCCAGAAATTTTTCATGGGGGGGGGTTACGACTACAACAACTGATATATATGCATACGTGGGTATGATAATGTAGTGAAGAATATACATTTTGTATGGCAAAAAATTCCTCATGGGGGGGTTATGACCCCCCATAACCCCCCGCTTGGCTGCGCCCCTGCCATAAGCATATGAAGGCGTTCCTCAGAAGGGTAAGAAAATTTGGTGGGACTAAAGTCAACTTTGAAAATCTTTTCACCATCATAATCTTTTAGACGCCCTTTTCATCGCCGTATACTTATCGATCATTTCCCAAAACATACCTCCCCTGTTCATGATAATTGTGCGTTTCGAATGATCATGGAGGGTCGAATTCGATCCATTGAACTCTTCAGCGATCTCGCGAGTTTTTATTCTCCAGTTTTCATTCATGAATGCCTTTACTGCAGGGGTTCCCAAACTTTTTGTCTCCGCGGCACCCTTGTCAGGCTAAAAGCATTTCACGGCACCCTTTTCAGGCTAAAAAGGCCTACATTATCACACCCACGTATGCATATATATGAGTTGTTGTAGTCGTAACCCCCCCATGAAAAATTTCTGGCTACGCCCCTGGCTTCTGGCATGAAGGTAGGAGTAGCTTAACCTAGAATAATACTGTCAGGCCTGAAACTCAGGCTCGCGGCAGATTTCCTTTAAAGCAATATGAATAGGAAGGTTAGAATGAAGCAGTTTGGATGCATTTTACCTTATTTTTTTGTTTGTTGATAGGGCTAAGTATCAAGAAAGTACTCTCTTGGGAAAGGGATATAGAATTTTGACAATACCCTCATTTCAGGGAGTTCCTATAAAAGAGAGGCTACAGAACAGTCTTGAACCAGTGGCGGCCCGTAGTCAAAACTGTTAGTGCAGCCGGAAGCATATGAGCTCCCCCCTCCCCTTTCCTCCGGACAGGATTGGAAAATCTTTGTTTCTGAATTCGAAAGCTGGCGGATTGAGCCCTCACCGAGGGGAAAAAAAAAAAGAAATTACATAAAAAATTTAAGAGATCCTACTTTACTTCCATAAAATGGACATAAATTTCAACCAGCCGCTCTTATCCTCAAAATGGCATTCATCCGTGTCTGATTCGAAGTTTCCTTAGAATTTTCTTTTGTAACGATCACTTGAGACGAAAAGAAAAAAAAAAAGAAAACTGACTTATTTTTTATAAGTCAAATCAATCCTCCTTTCTTTTAAACATGCGAATCGGTCAGTGATGTCCCCATAAAAAGGCGTTGTTTTAATTCAGATATCCATCATTTTAAAAGCTCTTTAAAATTTCCCATGTTTAAAGAATTTTCTCGCTCGCCATGTCCTCTCAATGCCAGTTCTTGCTTACTTAAAAACAATACTGCTTGGATGGGTCATTGTCCATTCATAAGCGTCTATTCAGGCTTACCTTCTTGATACATTCAGCAATATAAAGTCGAGAGTTTTCCAAACCTATATTCTCCTTACCCCCTCCCTCCTTCTCGCCCGAGCCAATCAGTGAGTCGAGTTCTCAAGTTCAGCCGCCGTTAGAAAATCTTCCATCGGCTGTATCAGCTGCATACTCCCTATGCCGGAGAGGCTGCTGACGTAGTCGTTGTCATGGCAACGGTGCTGCCCATTTTCTTTTCAGCGCTCTGGGCTGAACCAAAGATTTTCCCAATTGAATTGCGGGAAGATTAAAGTGCTTTTTTTCTGAATGAGCGATCCGGCCACAATACGTTTTTTGTTGTTTGTTTTTTTTCGGAGATTTTTTTAAATTTACCGTAGGAATCCCACAACTCTAATCTGAATTTAGGAAAATGAGTAGAATAAATTATTTTAAAGTATGTGCTGATAATTTCAAGTGCAGCCCGGCTGTACTTGCTGTATCCCACGAGCCGCCACTGGAACTTGACTGAAATATTTTTGTTTCAGCCCACTGAGTGATCGGCTTGGTTCACTTTTTAGGGGATACCGGATCAGAGGGCATTATTTAATTATACTCCACCAAAACGCTTTTCTTGATTATCTCCACGGCATCCGTGACATACTCTCGTGGCACCCTAGGGTGCCGCGGCACCCAGTTTGGGAACCCCTGCTTTATTGTATCTTTATCCATTTCCATTGTCTTTCCAGAAGGGGGGGAGAGTCTTCCGATCCAGATTTTGAAAACCATTTTAGGCACTGGCGTTCTCTGAATACCTCTTCTCCATAACACATCGGATCCTTTTTGTTTGAACAGTATTTTAACCTTTTCGATACAGAGAAAGAAAAACATGTCCGCCGCTTTTCAGTTTCCCTATTTGAAAAGGTACCCAATAAAAACGACTGCGTAGAATCTAGGGATGGACGCTAGACGACTTTTTTGCGAGACGAGACAGAGATTTACAACTTTTTTGCGAGACGAAACACACATTTTTAACATTACGATATAGGGATTTTTGCGAGACGAGACAAGCTTTTAGGTTATTTTGCGAGACGCGAGACGCTTATCTTTCGTCTCGCGTCCATCCCTAGTAGAATCCATCGAATTTTTTTTAGCAAGCAAGCCTTACTACATAAAGCTGTCAAAATATCGAATGATTATGAGGCTTAAACCTTTAACGCGCAGTGTTCCCGCTCTGGGAACACCCAACTCGGACGTTTTGACTGTTGCCAGTCACGAAGAATAGATTGCATTTCTATAAAAAGAGTGGCGGGTGAGACATAGCTCCACGAGAATCCTTTACTTTTGAGCACGTCCTTTCCCGTAAAAAGATTCTTTTTAAGCACCGACATCTGCCGAAAAATGGAAGAATGCGAGAACAGCTGGATAGGTGGCCCCATGCTGAAGAAAGGGCATCCGTTGCCATCGCTCGACTTGACTACCAGCAAGAGGGCGGACGATCGAAACGTTCATCGCCACACATCTAGAGACCCCTTTTTAACGACAGCAATGAACGTTTCGATCGTCCGCCCTCTTGCGGGTCGTTAAGTCGAGCGATGGCAACGGCTGCTCTTTTTTCAGCATGGGGAAAGGGTTGCGCTTCAAACGGTCAATGGAAGATTTTAAGGTAACATAAAACGGTTGTTTCGTTCCACGTTTTCATTTTATAAAAGTGGAAGTGAAAGTGGTACACGAGGGCTCCGGATTATCGAAGGTGCCGGACTAACCCGCCGCTGGATAATAGAGATGGCACTGTCATCATTGTTATACTGTGTCAGTGCTGTATTCTTTAACAATTTTGCATCAAAAAGTGAATAAAGAATATTTTTATGTACATTTTTTTCATTTGTAATATTTTAAAGGTGAAAATTATTTAAATTTCATACTCCGTATTTAACTCTGTAGGGTATTATTATTATTACTTTTTTTTTTTTTTTGCCATTTGCTTAACCAGACTATAAAAACCAACGTGTATTACAAAAAGCTCATAATTCAAATGATGAACAGTTGCAATTTTTTCATTAAAGAGCTTAATTAATATTCTCGCGCTTATAATAGCTTTTTTGTAATTAAATGCCTTTATATTTTTTCCCGAGAGCTAATTTTAGACTATTAATGATATGCCATCGTTAATTGGACTATAATCAAACACATTTACTAGCGATGCTATGTTTAATTAAACGCTCGTAATTTAGAGAGTTTTTTTTTTCTTTGGAGATCTTAGACAAGGGAAAAAAAAAAGATCATTAAATTAATCTTTATTTTATAAAAGCATTGTATTTTTCACCTAACCCATTCATTCTAATTAACGGAGCTTTTTAATCTACATAAAACACTTATTTCGTTTATGTTTCTATTTTATAAAAGCCGTACGTCATGACCCCCTAATTCTGATTAGTCAGCAATACGTAAACAGTCATTTTTACAATTACAATTGTATACGTAAACAGTACCGCGAGAAATTAAAAAAAAAAAATCAGGAGTGACTCCACTCGACTTTCCGAACACTTACGATTAAGATCATTACCAATTAAATAAATACCATTTAAATAAATTTTAATCGATGAACAATTCAAACCTGTATACCAAATGGAAGCTCCATCGAATGTGCCGTTTAAACGCTAGCGCACTTTCAAGAATTTCTCCCCATACTCCATAATGTAAAAGAAATCTGGGTCGTAGCCCTGTAGAAAAACTATCAGTCCTATACACACCCAAATCCATACCGGTCTTGCGACGGTGGTTTGTAACCTATAGACCCAATTTGAGCTCAATCGAATGCTCAGTTTAGGAGCTTTCGTGTTCACTCACATACACACACACATACAAACACAAACACTCGCACACACACACATACATACATCTCGTAAAAAGAGCATCCATGAATTCAGAAGACCTCCAAACGTGTCCCTACACCCAAATCTCGAAGTCGAAATTTTTTCAGGATGACAATACTTTCCTTGCAGGGTACATGTTCGGAAAGTAAAAATTAAAAGAACTTGATTTAGCAAAAACGAATTTAATTTAGATAGTTTCCACCCACATGTAGCAGTCGAGCTCGTTTACAAACGAACACCGGATTTAAGGAGAAAATCGGGAATACAGTCCCCCCCCCCTCCAGCTTAAGTCGTATGGAGCAGATGCAAGAGAGCTTTAGTAACCCTAACTTGAGGCACTTGTCCCAGCAGCGTACTAGTGGCATGATCTCTCATGAGTCATTCGTGCGCATCCAACTCTCCTCAGTTTTCTATGCGTTCTTCAATGTTTGGAAAAAATTTGCTAATTACTAAATGTATTTTAAAGCAACTGATTAGAAATATTAATTCTTAAACAAAAAAGCGGTTAAATTAATAATTAATCAATTATACATTAAAAATGATATAAATCCATAGTAATAACCAATCACGGTTGTTTGCTTTTAGATAAATGGATTATGAGTCATAATATTAACGATGAAATTAAAGTACTACACTAGTGCTGAATTAGAACTTTTAACGAATGTTTTTTTATGGTTTAAAAATTCTTATTCATTCTAATTCTTATGATACGCAGACAAATTTACATATTAATACACTTATGCCGAAGTTTTTCTGATTTTTTTTCCCTGGGTAGTGCTGTTTGGGGGGGGGGGGATGCTGTTAATAAACGGTACAAGTAGTCTAATGATATTAAACGCTAGCCCACTTTCAAGAATTTGCCCCCGTAGGCCATCCTGTAAAAGAAATCTTGGTTGTAGCCCTGCAGAAAAAACTATAAATGCTATACACTAGAGATGAGACGGGCTCAGTAATTCACAATTGCGTTCGGGCTCGGGCGGGCTCGGCCTCGTAAAAATTTCTATTTTATTGAACATTCCTTGAAACAGATTTTTAAAAAGTGATTCATATGGAAAATAAAAGGACTTATAAAAAAAATCTGGAGTGACTCCACTCAGCTTTCCGAACACTTACGATTAAGATCATTAGCAAGTATTAAAATAAATTTTAATCGATGAATCATTCAAACATACCAAATTGAAACTCAATCGAATGCACCGTTTAAACGCTTGCGCACTTTCAAGAATTTCTCCCCATATGCCATTATGCCATAATATAAAAGAAATCTTTGTCGTAGCCCTGTCGAAAAACTGTAAGTCCTATACACAGCAAAATCAATACCGGTCTTAAGATGGTGATTTATAACATATATACCCAATTTGAGGTCAATCGAATGCTCCGTTTAGGAGCTATCGTGTTCACTCACATACACACAAACACACATACATACATACATCTCGTAAAAATAGCATAAATGAATTCAGAAGATCTCAAAACGTGTCAATACACCAAAATTTCGAATTCGAATTTTTTCATAATTACAATACTTTCCTTACATGGTACATGTTCGGAAAGTAAAAATAACGGCACGGGTGCCTGGAAGGCGCGTGAAGCTCTTTGGGTATTTCAGAACGGCGGCTTCTATTGCTGAGTGAGTCATGAGATCCGACATTATTTCATAAACATAGATAGAAAGAATTAGAAAGTGCATTAAGAATTTGCAACTATATTTGTCTTTAATTTGCAAAATTTATTATATTCTATCAAAAAATTACTTATTTGGATTTTATTGAATTTTATTTATCTTTAGCTGAAATTTCGGGCTCGTGCGGGCTCGGGCTCCGTCTTAAATAATATTGCTCGGGCTCGGGTGGGCTCGGGCTTCAAAAAATGATCCCGAACTCATCTCTACTATGCACGCCCAAATCAAGACCGGTGTTACGATGGTGGTTTAAACCTGTATACCCGATTGGAGCTACATCGAATGCCCCGTTTAGGAGCTATCGTGTTCACTCACATACACACACATACATACATCTCGTAAAAATAACATCCATGAATTGAGAAGACCTCCAAACGTGTCCATACACACACACATCTCGAAGTCGAATGTTTTCAGGATGACAATACTTTCCTTACAGGGTACATGTTCGGAAAGTAGAAATGCCCCCTATCTGAAAGCTACTCTTTACAGAACGAACTTTTCTAATTGAAAATAGGTTTCGATCATTTACAATTCAAAAGATATTCTCTTCGACATCCATTTTGCATCAACCGGTATAAATGAATCTTTCGTTGTTTTGAAACGACTGCGTTTATGCCTCACGTCAGTCTCCTAAACAAAACGCACCCGTGTCTCGTTCCTTTTCAATTTTCCCTCCGGGAATAACAGGAATTCCCCCCTTCGTTCTGCAGTTCCAAGAATACGAACACAATAACCGTGTCCTAAACGTGGAAATAAAATATTTCGCATGTACACGCATAGGCCTCTTGAAAATAGAATTTGCGGACAGAGTTTGGAATTGTACAAAATGTATATTTATGCAAACATGGGGGGGGGGGTTTATAAGAGTGGAGGGTTTCCCCCGTGGTATATTGTGGAATAGAAATATTTCTCCGTATTCCCTTCTTCGTATAATCAGAATGAATAAAAAACATCACGGTACAATAGAATTTAGAAAATGCATTACAGTGTCGTTTTGCTTTTTCTTGGGTTTGTCAGAGAAGAAATATGTGTCCCGCGCTTATTCGCCGTTTTGTTTTGTGCTACGGCAAGCCTACACGAGGGGGCGTCTTCCAGGGGCAAGGGGTGCCTTGGTCGGAGGACTATTTAACCCTTTGAGGCGCAACCCTTCCCCAATGCTGAAAAAAGGGCAGCCGTTGCCATCGCTCGACTGAACGACCCGCAAGAGGGCGGACGATCGAAACGTCCATCGCGTGCTTGCAGATCCAGAGAACCCTTTTTTGACGACAGCTGGCTGTGGCCGCACAGCCAGCTGTCGTCAAAAAAGGTCTCTAATCGTGGCACGGATTAACGTTCGATTGTCCACCCTTGCGGTCGTTCGTCGAGCGATGGACGCTGCCCTATTTTTCAGCATGAACCATCTATCGGCTGTTCTCGATTCTTCATTTGTCAGCAGATGCAGTGCGTTAGAAATACTGTGAAGGAGTTGAGGTGCTTCCAAGAGTAGAGGATCTCGTGGCTGTGTTGCCAGCAAGGATTTTTATAGAAATCAATCGATTATGCGTGACTGGCACCGTTACATTTCGGGAGAACCGACCCAAAGTCAAGACCGTTCGATCGAAAACCGCGCGATAGGCCCGAATGCGAGACCTTCGCACTCCGGCCGTCTATCCTGTTGGCTGCCTTATCCACTCCGCCATGGTGCTGGGCATTTCGCTATTTCCAGATGCTTCCCAAAAACAATTCACGTTCAACCGAAAACAAAAAAAGGTTAGATTAGGAGGAAAGAGTACATAGTATTTTTAGGACTAGAGGGCTATTTCGTTGAGTACTTCATGTTTTTCTGTCGACCTATTTTTGGGGACCGATTTCCGCCAACAGGTTTTCCTTGCATTTCTCGGTAGGGTTGCCAGATATCACGGCGAGAGAATCCAATATTGAAAGTCGCCAAAGTTTGCCATTTTTGATGATGTTTCCAGTGTCGGTTCCTCCGTTTGAGCACGTGAACCCCCAGAGGAGAAACTGAAAACATTTAAAGGCAAACGTTATAAATCTGGTACCGTACTTAGAACATATCAATGAGATCATGCTTCGTTTTCCGTGTTCAATTTTAAATCCCGTTTTAACGTGTTCATTCCCATCTCTGCAAAGACGTGGTCATTTAGAATTTAATTTTGCTGCCTGTCCCAGCAAGTAGGTATTCAAATATCAATGCTAAGAATTAATACAGAAAACAGAAAAAAGTATTATATCTTACCAACTGCAAGAGCGAACAGGTTAAAAGTTCGTTCAATAGGGTGTTTTACTCAATAAGACTACATCTCACCTCCCTTTTACACTTACCTACTAAATTGCCCAAGCTTGGTTTACAGTAAAAACAACTTTACATTTTCAAACTTTTAACCACACACAGATAGTTAGATTTTAGTCTAGAACTATGAATCATGCAAAGCTCATGACGTCTCCAAATACTGCGTACTATACCATTCTAAACTGATAACAGGTCCATATGGTACATAAAACACCATAGTAAACGGATCATGTCTCCGAATACTACGTAGTACAACATACTAACTGATCGCGTGTCCCAACACTACATACTACACCATAGTAAACTCCTGACGTCTCCAAAATACTGCACACTATACAATACTAAACTCGCCACGTGTCCAAATACCCTAGTAGCACAACTAGTTCAGAAAACGTTCAAGGTACGTTCAAAAAACGTGTTTTGAACTTTTTTTGAACTAGTTATGCTACTAGGGACTTGGATGAGATTACTATGGTGTATAGCAAGCAGTACCCCCTAGTAGCACAACTAGTTCAAAAAATGTTCAAAACAGGTTTTTTGAACGTCAAAAAACGTGTTTTGAACTTTTTTTAAAACTAGTTGTCCTACTAGGGGTACTGCTTGCTACACCAATCTCATCCAAACATCATAGTAAAGCCATTATGTGGCCAAAAAAATACATCTTACTGTCAGCTAATCAGACAGTAACAATTCATCTCCAGGACCCAGTTTCTTTTACAAAGAATAGAAAGTAAAACCTCTCTATAGCGATATTCGATACAACGATCAATCCCTCTATAACGATAAAATTTTGCGGTCAAGCGGAATTCCTCGATATAAGGATACATCCCTCTAAAACGATAACTTTATTGGGCCCCTTAATTATCTTTGTAGCAAGGTTTTACAGATTTTGTATGACCGCTTTACCGATGTAAAACTTATGATCACACTACTCCTTAATGCAAGGAGAACGTTGGTGAGCGTGACTAAAATGAAGAACAACTGACAAAAATAAATAAATAAATTCCTAGTTTTATTACATTCGTATGAACTAGTCTTCAATATGGGCCATCTAAATAACTTTCATTTGATAACATCAAAGAATGGCACATAAATAAAATTAATTGAACATTCATTAAAAACATTTATGAGTAAATTAATTCGAGCTTAACATACACTTCCACCTTCTAGTTACATAAACCCATATAGACAGCCACGTAGCCAGGAAGTACTAGTCTCTCAGGCAGTCGCCATTACTAAGGTCCGATTTGTATGTCATTGTACATTAAAAAAATGCATTAAAAACATTTATGAGTAAATTCGAGCTTAATATACACTTCCAACTTTTAGTTGCATAAACCCATATAGGCAGGCACGTGACCAAGGAAGATTTTTCAGGAGGGCCCCGAAGGTCCCTCCCTAAGGGCGGGGACTAGTCTAACAGGCAGTCGCCAAGGCCCGATTTGTATGTCATTGAATTATGTGTCCAACTTTCCCCCCCCATATACGGACAGACAAGTGAACAGCCAAGCCCGAGCCGGGAATGGAACTCAGACCCAGGATACTATAGAAGGGTCCATTAGCCAGTACGACATCCAGTCGTCAGTCCGGTGAAAATGGTAGAATTTGTCACGAAAAATGCGCTACCCCTGACATAACTTTCAATCCATGCGTTAACTCTGACATAACTTTTCTTGCACATGCAATCGGTGGCATCCGCAAAGGGGAGGGGGGGGGGGTTCTGTTGGAGGTCAACCTCTCCCCATTGCCGAAAATTTTGACTAACAAAGTCCATATATTTTTACATAATGTCTATAACCACCCTACCCCCCCCCCACCTTGAAAGAAGTTTGCTTACACTATTGCATGCAATTAAAGTAAAATTCAAAATTTGGATGGGACATAGAGGTCCCAGCAATCTACCTTTTGCCTACGTCCCTCCATACAGGGAGACTGCTAATTCATGGTACAAACTTTGAGGGCTGGTGCAGGACACTGTTACAATCACACTTTGTATAGGAATGTAGGGTCAAAAGGGAAGCGTCGAAGCACGAACACAGGAAAGAACCAATGCAGGAGACTGAGGAGGCACTGAGTTCGTAGTTGCCTCCCTTGCCAGTAGAGGGCCAGTCGGCGTTGACTTGGGGAAGAGAGGCCTTTCTCGGATCAGTTTCCGTCCATTCGCCATTAGAAACCGCATGCGGTTTCAGCAGGTTGGGGCACCAGCCCACTTCACCCTAGATGTTCGTCAGTACTTGAATGTGACATCTGGCATGCGATGGATTGGACGTGGTGGATCTATCTCTTGACTACCCTGGTCTCCCGATTGGACGCCCCTCGGTTTCTTTTCATGTTGACATTTGAAGAATGACGTTTATGCCACTCCAGTAGACTCCGCTGAAGATCTCGTGGCTCGAGTATCCGTCGCTACTGCATGCGTGCGTGAAATTCCTGTTATTTTCGAAAGTGTTCGTCCATCGCTGCACCAACGCTATCAAGCGTGTATCCATGCTGATGGACGCCATTTTGAAGATTTGTTGTAAATTAATTTCCACTTGTAAACGACGTTATGAAAATAAAACAAAACACTCTTCCAATCATTTCTTCTTTCCCGTGTTTGTGCTTCGACGCTTCACTTTTGACCCTACATTCCGATACGAAATTCGATTGTTACGATATCCTCCACCAGCCCTCCAAGTTTGTTCCATGAATTAACAGCCCCCTGTATAATCATTTGGAAATCAACACAAAATAGCTCTAAAAGAAATTAGAATTATGAAGTGGACAAACGTCTAAAAAGGTTGAGAAACATAAAATTACAAGCGAAGTTTTTCATAGAGATCATCCCATAAGAAAAGGGGTGTCTCAATTTTTCTTTCATAATCCATACGGACGGAATTTTAATTAGAATGGGATTTCGGGGGAATTTATTTTTTCTTCTATGTCAAATTTTACTGCTTGAGAATGAGAGACACTCACTACACATTAGAGATGAGTTCGGGCTCATTTTTTTGAAGCCCGAGGACTTTTAATCCGAGCCCGAGCGATATTATTTAAGTCGGAGCCCGAGCCCGAAATTTCAGCTAAATTAAAAAAATCCAACCACTTCGTTGATAGAATACAATGAATTTTGCCGTTTGTGCCAATTAAAGACAAATGTAGTTGCAAACTCTCAATGCCCTTTCTAATTCTTTATATATATCCATGTTTATCCAATAATGTCGGAACTCATAACTCACTCATCAATATAAGCCGCCGTTCTGAAATATCCAAAGAGCTTCACGCACCTTCTAGGCGCCCGTGCCACTATTTTTTTATATAATTACAGTCAACTCCGGTTACAGTGAACCCGGATAGAGTGAACCATCGGCTGTAGTGAACGCAAACCATGAGTCCCGATTCACATACAGTATCTCTATCGATCACTTGGGTTTTAGTGAACTTCGGATAGAGTGGACGAAATTGGAGGGTCCCAGAGGTTCACTATAACCGGAGTTGACTGTACTTTTATTTTCCTCATGAATCAGTTTTTAAAATCTGTTTCAAGGAGTATGTTCAATAAAGAGAAATTTTTCACGAGCCCGAGCGCAATTGTGAATTACAGAGCCCGGTTCGGGCCCTGGCTTTCAGGCTCGGGCTGACCCCGTCTCATCTCTACTACACATGCGTGGCCTTAAAGCATGTTTCACAATAGCATTCTTTTAACCCTTTGAGGCGCAGCCCTTTCCCAATGCTGGAAAAAGGGCAGCCGTTGCCATCGATCGACTTCCTTTGACGACATCTGGCTGTGCGCGAGCACAGCCAGCTGTCGTCAAAAAAGGGCCTCTAGATCTGTGGCACACGATGAACGTTTCGATCGTCTGCCATCTTGCTGGTAGTTAAGTCGATCGATGGCAATGGCTGCCCTTTTCCCAGCATTGGGCAATCTATCCAGCTGTTCTCGCGTTCTTCCATTTTTCAGCAGATGTCAGTGCTGTTAAAAATAATCGTGACCCTTTTTTTTACGGGAAAGGACGTGCTCAAAAGTAAAGAATTCTCGTGGAGCTCTGTCACCCGCAACTATTTTTATAGAAATCCAATCTATTCTTCGTGACTGGCAACAGTCAAAACGTTAGAGTTGGGTGTTCCCAGAGCGGTATCACTGCGCCTTAAAGGGTTAACCCTTTAACGCGTAGTGTTCCCCTCTCTGGGAATATCTAACTCTGACGTTATGACTGTTACCAGTCACGAAGAATAGATTGGATTTCTATAAAAATAGTGGCGGATGACAGAGCTCCACGAGAATCCTTTACTTTTGAGCACGTCCTTTCCTGTTAAAAAGATTCTTTTTAAGAGCACCGACATCTGCTGAAAAATGGAAGAATGCGAGAACAGCTGGATAGATTGCCCCATGCCGAAAAAAGGGCAGCCGTTGCCATCGCTCGACATAACTACCAGCCAGCTGGCTGTGCGGCACAGCCAGCTGTCCGCCCTCTTGCGGGTCGTTAAGTCGAGCGATGGCAACGGCTGCCCTTTTTTCGGCATTGGGAAAAGGGTTGCGCCTCAAATTGTTAAGTAGCAAAAAGAAGTCGCAGATATTTTTATCCTATAATATAAACTATACCCTGTGTTTCAAAATAAGTCTGTCTTCTTATAGTTCAACTGAGTGTTACTACACAAACCAGGCCTTTTCCATCATAAAAAATAAATGAGGTAGAAATAAGGTACATAGTTTTCTTATCGTGTATTAATAACGCACTTATACTAACATTTCTTTTTCCAAATTTAAAAGTTTAATTTTTATGCAACAGAAACTTCCATCGAAGTGTTATTTGCGCATGTACTATTACACACCCAGTACAAGACATTAAAGTATTTCCGCTTTTAGGGATTGAGCTTAAAGACCCATCTGAGAAATACTTTGTTACTGTAAATCATAACTTATATATGCTATATGAACTATTTTTGATGATAACAGTTCTTTTCATAGACATCGACAAAAAGCATTCATTTGTTTCGCTTAGAACAGTAAAAGGTGGAACATATACAATCTCCAGTTAGTGTTTTAGTGTTACAACAGGGTGTTTTACGAAGGATCCCCCCCCTCAACTTTGAAAATAAATAACTCTAAAACGGTGATTGATAGAAGCATGAAACGGGGTATGTTAATCTAAAACAATAAACCTTAAGAATTTGATACAGAAGCCAGAAAATTTTAGTGACAAATTGCACCCATGGATGGCGTTGCGATAGGTAGTACGGATCTAAGAAAATCTTCCCATTTTATAGGTGCAATCTCTTGCTAGTTCAAATCCTGGCTACTCCACTGATTGGACATTTTTTGTTCTTTCGAGAAACGATGACGACTGACGGTATATTGCGCTTTCGAAAGATTTCCTCTCCAATCAACAATCGTTAGATGATCGACCTGGTACGGTGTGGTTCATGCAAGATGGGGCTCCCCTAAATCGTAAACAGGACGTTCCTGATTTTATGGACGAGTAGGTCGGCGATAGAGTTCTTGCGTTGAATTATTAGACATTAAGGGAAAAGGCATGGATTGACTTCTGTACTTTCTCGATCTCATACCCTTCCCAATCCTCAAAATTTTTCCTGGGCATGAACCTCGCGCAAAGGATGTAGCCAAGGGGCGGGAGTTTCAACCCCCCCCAGCTCCAAAACTTTTAGGCACATATATTACTATTTCGAGGATATTAAAAACTGCCACATTGAAACATAAAACTTGACGCCCCCCCCCCCTCCGAAAATTTTCACCTGGCTACGGTTTTGCTCGTCCGTGTAGTGTTGAATATGCCATATTAAAACTGTTTTGCTGTAATCGTTCTTGGTGCCTGATCACTCTCTGGCGTTCACATTGCCGCTTATAGCGACATCTATCGGTAGAATTTGTAACTAAAATTTTGTGGCCTCTGTATCAAATTCTTATGGTTTTTTAATTAACATATCGCTTGTTTCATACTTCTATCCATGGGCGCCCATAGGAATTTTTAAAGGGGGGGGGGGGAACTTAAGTTTTTTTTTCTAGAGGGGGGCAAATTAAAAAAACTTAACAAAATTTAGTTCTGGTTTTGCCGTATTTTTTCATCATGAGACATTGATCTAAATCTCTGGAGGGGGGGCAAGTGCTCTAAATTGCCCCCCCTTATGGGCGCCCATGCTTCTATCACCGTTTTTGAGGGACTCACTTTCAAAGTTAGGGGATCTTCAAACACCTGTATATTCCTTTAATACAAGCAAAATGTCTTTATTCAAAAAAACTGAACAAAATTTGGTTAAGTATTAAATAAGTTGCATGTTCGTTACTTGTTTATGCAAAATTCCGCGTTGAGATACTCCCAGACGAAATGGTTGATGGATATCTTTAACTTGCTTGACTAATCTTGCGATCTTTAACTTGCTTTAACTAAAGTGACAGAACAACCTTTTTCGTATATCATAAAATGTTTTGCTACACATCACTTGGAATATACATTCAAAATCTCAGTTATACATCAAATCAAGTTATGCACGTGAAATTGCGTTTTTCAGCCGAACATTCTTCGGAACAAAAATTCGATCTCGCAAAAGCCGTTAACTCACGCATTCAATAGTTTTTTTTCGCATTTCCCTTTGGATGCCATAAATAAACTTAATTTTATTTATGGCGTCTCGACAGTTTGCGTTCTGGAGCTAAGTAGACCGAGTCTTGATTTATCGAAGCATTTACGACCGTAAATATCGAACGGGCCTTTAAACAAAAGTTCCAGGAATAATGTGCCAAAATAAATCGCAAGAATGTCAGGTAATCCAAGCAAGCATTTATACCGGGTGATTCCAAAATAGATGCTATAGCGAATTATCTTTTAAACCTTAAAGTGATCGAAACGTATTTTCAATTAGAAAAGTTGGTCCAATAAAGAGTAGCTTTCAGATAGCGACTTTTTTTTTTTAACTGGGGGCTGTACACGTATTAAAATATAATTTTTAATTTTTATACGGTCCCTGATTAAAGTAAAAGACACGTATTAACCCTCAGGCTGATCATCCCGCGATTTCCACGGGCAACTCAAATGGAGCAAAATTGGCTCATCCCGCGATTTTTTCTTCCTGTATTGAGGAGCGTTTTCGCCGTTTCACCACTGAAATAAATTAGATACAGTGTTAGAGGTTTCATTTAGGTTTTGACCAACCCATGTCGGGAGTCGTCCACACAATGACATTTTGCACGTGACGTCAGCTGGAGGTATTTGATACGCCACGTCTGCTATCTTATGGTCATGATTAGTTTCGGTTTCAGCTTGTTTGGACCAAGGGATTATTGAACACTTTTTTTAGAAATATAGCTTTTGCAAAAGAAGCTAGAATACTAGTCATTAACAAATAATAGCTTTCTATAAATTAATTTTATCTTCATTGTGAGATTTCATTAAAATGCTAATAATTAAATACTAAAGAATAATTAAAAGATCGTACTGTTAAAAAGGTGTGGAGATTGTTAATGAATATTTGTACTATTTTAAACTCAGAAAACTCAAATAAACTCAATGATACAGAGTCTTGCTCGAACGTAATAATTGTAGAATGCAAGAGTCAACTTCTGAACGAAGCTTGTGAAGCGAAGTGCGATATCATCGTCTTCTAAAGCATCTATTTAAAAGTTAGAAAGACAATAGCTCATTCCGAGTTGCTAATAATGAGAAACAGTCATTATAAAATGGAGTACTCAATGCATTTCGATAGAATCTGCGGATGTCAATACCGCCAGCAGACGATTCATTTAGGCCTCGAACCAGAAACTCATGTCAAGAGTCGTCCACTTAATGACGGCATTGGAAGGTCAGTACTCGATCTGTCATGCTCTCAGCTTCACTTGTTTGCCGCCTTGTCTCATCAGAAATGGCTGCTAGAAATCGTTCAGCAATGTACAGAGTGTCTATTCCGGATGATTGATGAGATTCTGAAAGAGATTTTAGTTTGGATAATGATAGTGATTTAGATTTTTTGGACTGCGACCTCAGATGGCGATGCATCTGACCATGATTCAACAAACCTGCAATGTCTTGGGCAAAGGCTTAAGAGTGCTGCCTGTGGCATTTACTGCTCTTATGCAGGTACATACAAAAAGAATATCGATAGAGCAGAATCGGTGGATTTCCTATAGTCCATTTCAGAAACGTCAATTTATTGAATACGCAACAGAAAATGAATATGCGTTGTTAAGCTTTGACACTCGCAAAATATTTCGTGAACATGAAGCCAATGAAAATATGCAATCTTAACAGTTTACTAACATTGAACGCGCTCCCGTAATAGTTAAAATTTAATCTATATCGGTTGTTGGGTTCAAATTTCAAATTGTAGGTGAATTTCGGCCACGCAAGCGCAAAAAATGGAGCCTATTACCCAATCTCGAATGATTTAAGTACAACAGCTCTTAAGAAATGTTGCATAGAACACACCTCAACAATAATTATAAAGCTAATGACATTCACAATGAACGTGAATTTGAAGAGCAGGGAATTTTTTTTTGCTGCGTCAATACTTTTTAATCCTATATTTTCGACGGACAAGTACAAAAAATAGTGTGAAAAGTTAATTAGAAACAAAATATTTAAAATAGTATAAGATGGAACTGATAACTTTTTTTTTTCTAATTCTACTGGGACGGCGCGCGAAAATTTCCCTTTTCTCATTTTCCTTTTACACATGACCAGCCCAATTTTTAAATAACTAAAAATGTTGCCTCTCAGTCGCTCCTAATTTAAAACGAGAAAAGCGAACACAGCGTATAAAAACAATCGCCCGGGAGATTTCAGTTTCCTTTTGAAGTTATAAATGCGCATTCAGGGTTTTTTTATTATTTATTTACTTTTTCCTTATTTTAATCTAAGCACGTCCATAGTTCCGGGGGCTGTTCTTTATTCAATTATATTTTTCGTAAGAAATAGAAAGGTTAAAATGCGCCGAATCCATGGATTATAACGCACACTCATGTGTACATACGATACACTCTACTGGGTGGCCAAGAGTTTGTCTAATTAGAACTGTTAAAAAAATGACGTGTTTAAAGGGTTAACGTTGAAAAAGAATTTTGAAAATAATACAGTATACAAGGTGCCCCCAAAAAAATTGGACCAAGGATTTTATTCCTTAACTAGAGATTATAGACATTGACAATGAATTATATAAAATATGTAATAAATTATGTAAAAAAAAGGGTACTCACGTATTATCCCGGCGGTCATTCACACCAAACTATTTTTGCGTCCAATATGCTGGCAAACTGTCGCCAATCGTATTCTGAAAAATCCATAATTTCAGGTGTCCCGGCATTTATCTTGGCGTAAAATCGCTCGTCTTGGCGAACCGCCGGGATAATACGCAAGTACCAAAAAAAGGTACAGAATTTTACGGTATCGACTAAAAATTTCAAGACACTAAATCTAATTAACTCTAGCACACTGAAAAAAAGTGCAGGGGTCGCGCCAACGTCGCAAATTGCGAAAATAAAATTAGTTTGGCGAAAGAAAATACGTTTTGGCGAAAATATTGACAATTGCTTTCCTTAATGATGTCCGGACAAATCTAATTTGGCGAATGAATTGGCGAAATGTTAAAAAGAGCCAGCGCAACCCTTGAAAGTGTATTTAGCAATTATAGTTCTTTCACAAGAGCACAATGAGCTGGATTAGGCTACCGGAGCTGCAGCCCCGTGCCCTCCCGATAGAGACATTTTCAGAGCCCGACTAAGACATTTGGAGGCCCTAGGCCCAGCACTTTTGCGGGGCCCCTGTGCGGTCATTTCTTATTGGTCATACCACTTATAATCATAAATTAGTTTTTTTTTTTGCAATTTCATACGTAAAGGTGCTATAGCTTCAATGTCTCCAGTACAAAAAGTTTTAGCTTTTAATGTAGAAGTTATGCTTATGAATCAAATAACATCACATCAATGAATACTCCATGGTGAAATTCTTGGGATCTTAACATGACGTTTGTTTTATCTCAGCGGTATGTGCTGTCAAAGTACATCTCTTTATCTATTTTCATTACTGCTAAAAATTTAGCATAACTCATTTCTTTTAGGAATAGAACTTAAACTATTTTAATAATTTTGGGGGCCCTAGGCCATGGCCTAGTTGGCACTATCAGGGCAGGTATCAGGGCCTGGACATTTTTACGTAAAATTTTCCTCCAAAATATCGAATCCTTAAAAAATAGCGTCGCGACTTTTATTCCCGAAGGAGTCAGATGCAAAGCAAAGTACAGTGGACTCGCCGCGCTACAACACGGTCTATCTTACGCGAATGGGATATTGACGCGGGTTTTACCCACGAGTCACGTGTCTCAGATCGAACGCGAACTCCTCGCCCGCAACGCGCGATTATTCGCCCACAGACAGAAGGGTCAACAGAAGTGCGATGGGTGAGGTACCAGTATCGCATTCGTGATGGGCTGCTGAAGAAGAGAGCCCATCGCGGAACGCTGTTTCGTCCCTCGTAGCATCACTAAAGGCGGAAGCACTCCGATCCGTCCCAATTCTAAACCTGGTTTTATTTAATAGGTTATGTGAGAAATGATATAATACGTATAGTTAGGGAATGGATTCAACACCAGAAAAGAAGCAAAGGGAAATTTCTCGGGAGTGACCCCTCTCCATTCCACGAAAAATCGGTCGCAAAGTACACGTACGTACAGTGTACGTACACGTACGTGCGTTTACTGGCACCTGCAGTCGATTGGCAGTCGAGGACTGGTTTCGAAAATGGTTTTTTTTTTTTTTTTTCTTCTTGAAAAATACAAGACAATTTTTGGTTGTATGTGATTACGGCAACGCTACACTAGGTCGATCTGCCAAGGGGAGGGGGGGTGCCTTGGTAGGAGGATTTTCTAAGGGGTTCTAACGGGTATTCACGTTACATCTGGAGAAAACCTACCAAAACTCTAGACCGTTCGATCGACAGCCGCGCGATGGGACCCGAACCCGGGACCTTCACACTTCGGCCATCTACCATTTTCAGTGGTACCATGGTGAGGCGGACAATTTTTGGAGAGGGAACCGGTCGCGTACAGAGGGTTGTGTGGTCTCTTAGGATCTTTTAACATTAAATCGGTCGTTGGAGGAGGGGGTCGCTTAACTGAGGGGATCAGTCATAGAAGCTTTAGCGTTGACTTTTTTGATTCAAACTAACTCTGCCTGAAATCGAACCCGGAACCGCTCGGGCGCTGTGAGTGGACATTGAATCCAGTTCCGTCTTACCTTCAACAATACATTTCGAAATTCAACAATACATATCGTTCATTCAACAGGGTTTGTCGCGCCCTTGGAAACCCGCGCTTTCACACAGTATTATTCTATCTATGTGCTTTCACCAGGGAGGGTCGATGCTGACCCCTGACCCTAGTTGACGTCACCCCCGACTCAGCAAGCTCCCGCTTGGACAAGGGGGGGGGGGCGAGAGGAAAAGAAGGGTCAGTTTTTCGAACGGATATGTGGAGAGGGCAATGTGAGTCTCTCCTCTCGATGGAAACAAATGTGATGTGTTATTTACTTATTTATTTTCTATAATGGGAAGGAATAGTTGCCTCATTTTGTAAATAGTTGTATGTGTACATATTAAAAATTATGTTAATCCAGAAAACTTGATTGTGATCTATTGAGTATGTTAGTAGCGGATCCAGGGGAGGGGCTAGGGGGCTTCAGCCCCCCCCCCCCCAAAAGTTTGCTAAAGGGTAACATTCTGCTTTATTATACACTTTAAGTAGATAAAATGATCTTTTTTTATAACTTAGCCCCTCCCAAAAAGTTTTACATTACTTTATACTAAAATTTTGCTTCATTGTACGTTTTGTTTGGGTGAAATAAGCTTTTTTCAAAATTTAGCCCCTCCCAAAAATAATTTCTGCATCCGCTACTGCATCGAGAACAAGCAAAACGCCTCAGAATAGTAAAATACCCGCTCGGAAACAGACGGTCTACCATTCGCCATTCCATGGTCGCGAGAGTTGTGACAGGGTTTATGCACATTTTTCATTTTTCAAAACGAAATTTAAGGAGTATTTAAGCGCCCCATTTCTTTTTTCAAGGAGTCCGCCTTCATGTTGATTTGGGCCTACCCATGTCATTATTTGGTAGTAATCGTTATTTCAAATAACTCGCCAAGAGAACTCAAACATAGTAAATACTACAGGAGCTAGCAAGGTTTTCGAGAAAGTTTTGGGCCGGCTGGTTTTTGGTTATTTCGTTCTTTATTGAAGTTAGGTAGGGACGCCGTAACGTCTGGCACCCGGGAGCTCTCGCGTTTAGTTCTGCGCATCTGATCTGTAAAGGGAAAAAAAAATCTCAATTTTGAAGTCATTTTAATGGATTCTTTTTTACTTTCCGAACATGTACCATGTAAGGAAAGTATTGTAATCATGAAAAAATTCGACTTCGAGATTTTGGTGTTTTGACACGTTTTGAGGGCTTCTGAATCCATTTATGCTATTTTTACGAGATGTATGTATGTGTGTGTGTATGTGTGTGTGTGTGTATGTGCGTATGTGAGTGAACACGATAGCTCCTCAACGGAGCATTCGATGGAGCTCAAATTGGATATATATGTCATAAACCACCGTCGCAAGACCGGTATTGATTTGGGTGTGTATAGGACTTATAGTTTTTCTACAGGTCTACGACAAAGATTTCTCTTACATTATGGCCTATGGGGGGAAATTCTTGAAAGTGCGCTAGCGTTTAAACGATACATTCGATGGAGCTCAAATTCGGTATACATGTTATAAACCACCATCCTAAGACCGGTATTGATTTGGGTGTGTATAGGACTTATAGTTCTCCTAAAGGGCTACGACAAAACTTTCTTTTATGTTATGGAATAATGGCCTATGGGGAGACATTCTTGAAAGTGCGCAGGCGTTTAAACGGTGCATTCGATTGAGTTTCAATTTGGTATATATGTTTGAATAATTCATCGATTAAAATTTATTTAAATGCTTAATCATGATCTTAATCGTATGTGTTCGGAAAGTCGAGTGGAGTCACTCCTGATTTTTTAAAATAATTTTCTATGTATTTTTAGCATTATAAATTTATGGTTGCTAACACTGCGCCAGATCGACTTTTAGTAGTTAAAAGAATGGTCATTTTCAAACCATTTTAGTACGTTTGTCATTTTAAGAGGGTATAGTTCTGTCATCCAACAATACGATATTCCTTTGAGAGACGGTAGTTTATTTAGGAACTAGACCCATTTAAGTCCAGAGTAGGATAATGTTGCAGAAATACTCTGCTAATTTCCCGGTTTCGTCGTTCTAAAGTCCAGTGGGTGTAGAAAGATCTAGTAAAAATTCACGTGTCAGGATGGAACACAAACTTGATTGCTTCTAGAACTTCGTTGAACGATCAGCTGTACAAAATTCACAAGCACAGTTAAACAGTCATGTGCTTTTAACAGTCCACTTAGATCAGAAACTTTCACAAATGCTGTCATTCTTCCACAAAATAAAGCACATCCACAGGTGACAATTCATTGGAAATATTCGAGGGATAACACTAACAGTCCCTCAAGACTCAGCAATCAAGAATTGACAGACAGCACTTAAATTCAATGCTTCATAAACAAGCGCGAAAACACTGCTTCTATCACAGAAGCAAAGCGCTACACATCAGAGCAGCTCGATCACACTCACGGGCGTCTCAACTCACACTGAACTGTCGGGCAGCGCACTGGTATTTATAGACGAGGCAGAAGCTACAAGGAGCTTCCAGAACAGTCCATTTCTCGAGGAATCCACAAAGCGGGAATTTTGATGACGTCATAGAAGAGAAATGTTAGGCTGTTATGCGATTTTAATGCAGCAAAAGCAATTTTGCAAGCCCCATAGGGAAAATCGCGCCCAATGACCCAAATGTCGCCAAGCTTGGCGACTTTTGGCGAAATATCGCCCAATTGGGCGCCAAAAATAAGTACCCAAAAGTGAAGTGACCGAAGGCCTAGGACCCCTATTTCTCGAGATTTCTAGAAACCCATAGAAAAACAATGGGGAAACCGAAACCTCCGTATCTCCGGTTCTAGTTGACCGATTTGGATGCAACTAAAAGCAAAATTGAACTATTGGAAACGTAGAATACGAATTTTGAACTATTTTAAGCCCCAGAACAGCGGGATGCCCCGGAAATTCGTAACAATAGGTGAGTCAGAAGCAGGGGCGTAGCCAGAAATTTTTCATGGGGGGGGGTTACGACTACTACAACTCATATATGTATATGTGTGTGTGATAATGTTGTGAAGAATATATATACATTTTGTACGGCAAAAAATTCTGCATGGGGGGCTATGACCCCCCTAGCCGTCCCCCTTCCCTTGGCTACGCCCCTGGCTCAGAAGTATAGAGATATGAATACAAGGAGACGGCATTAGCAATCGGATAGCGAAGCCGACATTGGAACCGATTGCTTAGACCAGGTGCGTAGCCAGGAAAATTTTTCGGGGGGGGGGGGGGGGATATGATCTTATATGTGTATAAATAGACAGAATTTCATCACTAATCGAAACATTTCGGAGGGGGGTTAAATTTGAGTATATAGGCCGCAATGTATAGGAATGCTCTCTTTTGCAGCTCTGTAAAGAACTATAAGCCCTACGCACATCAAAATCTGTGCAGTATGCAAGACAGATCGAGAGACCCTTTGTTGACGACAGCCGGCTGTGCCGCACAGCCAGCTGCGTCAAAAAAAAGTCTCTAGATCTGTGGCACGTGATGAACGTTTCGATCGTCCGCCCTCTTGCTGGTCGTTAAATGGAGCGATGGCAACGGCTGCCCTTTTTTCAGCATGGGGCCATCTATCCAGCTGTTCTCGCATTCTTCCATTTTTCAGCAGATGTCAGTGCTGTTAAAAATAATCGTGACCCTTTTTTTACGGGAAATGACGTGCTAAGAAGTAAAGGATTCTCGTGGAGCTCTGTCACCCGCCACTATTTTGATAGAAATCCAATCGATTCTTTCGCGACTAGGAACAGTCAAAACGTCCGAGTTGGGTGTTCCCGGAACGGGAACACTGAGCGTTAAAGGATTAAAAGAAACCAACAAAATGATCCGCCCCCTACTTGGACCAACACAGCGACTTGATTTCGTCCAACGCTGAAGATAGCTAATGCTATCTCCTTGTATTCATATCTCTATGGTCCAGGGGCGTAGCCAGAAATTTTTCATAGGGGGGGGGGGTTACGACTACTGCAACTCACATGTATGCATACATGTGTGTGATAAGGGAGTGAGTATGCATTTTGTACGGCAAAAAATTCCTCATGGGAGGGGGGTTATGACCCCCTAACTCCCCCCCCTTGGTTACGCCCCTGCTATGGTCAGAAGAGTGTGGCAGCTCGTAGCTGGAACAGAGAACGCCATGAAAGAGAAAAACAGTCACTGCCGCTATTTTTAAGATCGCGTCGATCATGTGAGTGTTTGTAATTGTTAGTATCACTCCATATTATAAAATATCCGCTTCTTCCCGTACGAAGAACGGGTATTCGACGGGTGAGAAAACAAAATTCGGGAAGTAAATGTAATTTTCCTCACCTCACCCTAAAAATATTTTCTCAGAGTGTTAATAACACTCTGAGAAAAGGGGCGTAGCCAAGGGGGGGGGGGGGGGTTGGGGGATCATAACCCCCCCCTATGAGGAATTTTTTGCCTTACAAAATGTATATTCTTCACTACATTATCACACACACGTATACATATATATCAGTTGTAGTAGTCGTAACCCCCCCCATGAAAAATTTCTGGCTACGCCCCTGCAGTAAAGTGTTTGCGAGATGTTTGCTTGGTGTAAAAATCCTCAAGGTTGAACAGATAGGTTCGAAAATATGGACAATTTATGGAAAGAAAGTAAACAAATTTTTAAAAAATCACCAAATACATGTATTTTCCGATTTTTAGTTATTTTCATCTCCAGAAAGTTTTTTTTTTTTTTTTTTTTTTTTAAATATCTTTTAATGTAAGGAAGTAAGGTGCAGTGTAATTGACTTCACGAATTTAAAATAAATTAGAAAAAAAGAATCTCAAACAGTTTCATATTTTAACTATGCACTAAAGCGTTGTATATTAAAAGCGTATCATAATCCATGCGTCGTCTTTATTTTTCTTTATTCCATTAAGTTGGAAACTGCGTCATTGTTCATGAATGTGCCGTATTTTTCTTTCTTGCTCCATAAAAAACACATCTTCGGTATCGAAATTATCTTATCTTAAAACTGCCTACTAGAACTGTTTTGCACTCTTTTCCAAGCATATTTCAACTATACTTCGCCATTTTTTAAATACTATTTGGAATGTGCATCCTAATTCATGAGTATGCCGTGTTTGTCTTTCTTGTTCCATAAAAACACATCTTTGGGATCGAAATCTATCTTAAAAACGTCTAACTAAAACTCTTATTTCCACCTTCGCCAAGCATATTCAAGTATACTTCACCATTTTAAATACTGTTTGGAATGTGCATGATAATCCATGCGTGTGCCGTGTTTGTCTTCTGACTCACCTACTGTCCCCGGGACTTAAATTTGTCTGCTTCCTAAATAAGCGGAATTTCCGTTTCTCAAATTAATATCGTACTCTTTGACTACAGAACTATTAACTATATCATATTAAAATGACAGACGTACTAAAAATGGTTTGAAAATTATCGTTTTTTTTTAACTACTTAAATTCGATCTGGCGCAGTGTTAGCAACAAAAAAAACCGTCTGGTAACTATAAATTTATAACGCTAAAAAGACATACAAAAATTATATAAAAAAGAATCCAATGTCTTAAAATGACTTCAAAATGGCGATTCCCCCCCCCCTCTTTACAGACCAGACGTGCAGAACTAAACGCTACCGCTCCCCCAGGTGCCAGACGTACAGCATCCCTACCCCAACTTCAATAAAAAAAAATCTGGAGTGACTCCACTCGACTTTCCGAACACTTACGATTAAGATCATGACCCAGTATTTAAATAAATTTTAATCGATGAATAATTCAAACATATATACCAAATTGAAGCTCGATCGAATGTACCGTTTAAACGCTAGCGCACTTTCAAGAATGTCTCCCCATAGGCCATAATGTAAAAGAAATCTTTGTCGTAGCCCTGTAGAAAATAAGTAAGTCCTATAAACATCAAAATCAATACCGGTCTTACGGTGGTGGTTTATAACATGTATACCCAATTGGAGCTCAATCGAATGGACCGTTTAAACGCTAGCGCACTTTCAAGAATGTCTCCCCATAGGCCATAATGTAAAAGAAATCTTTGTCGTAGCCCTGTAGAAAACAAGTAAGTCCTATACACACCCAAATCAATACCGGTCTTGCGACGGTGGTTTATAACATATATACCCAATTTGAGCTCCATCGCATGCCCTGTTCAGGAGCTATCGTGTTCACTCACATACACACAAACACACATACACACACACACACACACACATATTCAGAAGCCCTCTAAACGTGTCCATATACCCAAATCTCGAATTCGAATTTTTTCATGATTACAATACTTTCCTTACATGGTACATGTTCGGTACAGATTTAGGATTTAGGAGATAGGTTTTTTACAAATGATTGCAAAAGTGATCTTTTTCAACAATTAAATGCAATGGAGAACAACACATGCGAGTTGAATAATAGTGACTTGATTAATAGGAGGACTAATCAAGGTAAGTAAAATGATTGGTGTTTATTTTGTTTAAATAATTGTCTTTCCTATTTAAAAAATTAAAATTGGGACGGTCTTGTTTTAACTTGAATAGAACTTATTCTTGTATAGATTCTTAACTTAAAAAAAAAAAAAAAAAAAAAAAAAAATTGAGACAAGGCTTCAAAAATCTAATCTTAAAATGACTGACAAGAATTAAACTTGACACCATTTTTATTCTGTTACGACGTAGTTTTCTGTAAACAACCAATTCTAAATTGGTTAAAGAACTATTATTTCTTCTTTCATTATCTATAAAGTTCATTTCGTTAATCACGGTTGTTACTGTGAAAGCAAAATTTAAGGAGGTTTTAGCGAGTCCCACATAATATTAAGGAGTTTTAAGGGCCCTAAGTTCTATAAAATGAATTTTAAGGAGTTTTCAAACAAACTTTCGTCAAAGAAAGAAAAAAACAGCTTTTTAATTAAACAAATTTTGTTACATTTAATAAAAATATTTAAAAATGTGCGTTTTGCATGCCAATCCGCAAACTTTCCTAACTGAAAGTGTATTGCTGAAGTCATTAACCCTTTAACGCAGTGTTCCCGTTCTGGGAACACCCAACTCTGGTGTTTTGACTGTTGCCAGCCACGAAGAATAGATTGGATTTCTATCAAGAAGAGTGGGCGGGTGACAGAGCTCCACGAAAATCCTTTACTTTTGAGCACGTCATTTCCCGTAAAAAATGGTCACGATTCTTTTTAACAGCACTGACATCTGCTGAAAAATGGAAGAATGCGAGAACAGCTGGATCGATGGCCCCATGCTGAAAAAAGGGCAGCCGTTGCCATCGCTCGACTGAACGACCCGCAAGAGGGCGGACGATCGAAACTTTCATCGCGTGCCACAGATCTAGAGACCCTTTTTTGACGCAGATGGCTGTGCCGGCACAGCCAGCTGTCGTCCAAAAAGGGTCTCTCGATCTGTGGCACGCGATGAACGTTTCGATCGTCCGCGCTCTTGCGGGTCGTTCAGTCAAGCGATGGCTATGGCTGCCCTTTTTTCAGCATTGGGAAAGGGTTGCGCCTCAAAGGGTTAAGCAGCTTGGAACTCCCGCTATATATGTTTTTTTTCCCTTTAATTGAAATTCCTATAGCAAAGCAAAGTATGTCTATTTTTTTTTACTTCTCTAGTTTAGTTTAAAAAGTATTGAGTATTTTTCTTAAACTAAATAGAATCGTTTAATAACATTTCGGCAAAAGTGGAATATAAAAACTGACAGTATTTTTTCTGTTTTAATGAGTTCAGGATTATTATTATTATTTCTTGAAATTCTGCTTTTATCATAAGGAATATCATGCTTGATTATATTTATTCATTTTATTTAACTTCTGGCAGTAAAATTAAAGAAACTAGACAAAAAAAGAAAAAGAAAGAAAGACGCCGTAATTAAATCTAAGGATTGCGTAAAAAAGCATTTTCTAAAGCACGAAAACAAGCATAAAATTTACTTAAGGCACTATAATTAATATTCTACTGCAATAAACTACGATTATTATTTTCTTTGTTCAGTAACATAGTAATATGCTATACTGATTTTTTAAGTATATAAATAGAAATCCAGACCTTTCTAATAAGCTGTCATTAAGCAATTATTGAGTGACGATGGCGGATTTGTTGAAACTCATAAAATTAGGGTTTTGATTTCTTTTCTTTAAACTTATTTTTTGAGAAATGAATCAATTACGAAAAGAAATTCAGTCTGTTACCGGAATTCTTTCATTCCATCGAAACATTCAAAATACCCCCCCCCCCTCCCTCTTCCAAAATTCTTGGTGTTTTTCAGTTAAAATTTTTTATATTTCTCCATTTTTATATTTCCCAAGTTGGAAATAATAAAAATTTTTCCTTTTGTATATAAAATGGACATGGATTGCTATAAAATAGAGTAGACTCGGAGCCTGATTATGACCAACTTGGGCCCCGGGTATTGATGAATTTGCCCCCCCCCCCCCATCTATGAAATTTGTTTTATTTTTCATAAAATTTTGCGATAAAATTTATATATTAGAACAATATTTGAAATTGGGGGGCCCCTTTCGAGCCGGGGGCTCTGGGCTAAATCCCGATTTGCCCATGATTATAAGATGATTATAAGATATGATAATAAGGCTCTGAGTAAGACTCCCGTCTTCTCCTCTTAACCGTCTTCCTTTTAACCGGATCTCCGGTTTAACCGGCCATAATAGATTTAAATGCAACAGTAGTAATAAGTTTTAATAAAATACAAAAAATTGAAGATTTCGTATTTATTTTTTGTTTGTTTGTTTGTTTTCTTGCTTAAAATACAAGCATCGATTCCTGCCATCGATGAGATCCTTAAAAAAAAAAAATGCCGACTCTATGCAGTAAGTCATCGAACTTCTAGTCTTTAGCAGATTAATCATTTTTTTTTTTAATTTTTTTTTAAGCATTTATCTTCAAGCAGAACCTTTGTATTAAATTAACACATTTCTTACAGTGCATCCTATAGTGTGCCATCCATAAAACTGTATTTCTTTTCCATTCTCCGCTTTAACTATCCTTTCGCTTAATCGGCCTACCCCCCTCCCCAGTCCCCTTTAGATGGGTTAAGAGGGAGTCTACTGTATATATATATACATAGGATCCTTCTATGTACTATACCATACATAGCACGACTATTAAGTGTTTTACAAGGAAACTTAAAATATTTCCTATACATGGCGCTTTAGAGCTAGGGGATGCAATCCCGCACTGTTTTCCGTCTTGCGGGATATCGGAATTGAGATTTATTGATCCCGCAATCCTTTCGGGATTGATATTTCATTTAGCTAGGGCTTCATTTCAACATGGTAAAGTAAAAAAAGGAATATTTTAAGCACTATTAAGCTTAACTTTAATAATAATATTTAATCTTACGGGATAATTTATACAATAACTTACAGAAATATGAAAATTATAATCATGATTTTCAGAACAATACAGTAAGTTATGTCTTAATATATTAGTATTCGTTATGTTAGCTTCTAAAATTGAAGAATTTACAGAAATATACATTCACATACTTATTTTATTTTCTTAGTTGCTGAAAAAAGAATTTACAAAATCGAACCCATCCAATGAATCATTTCCTAGTCTGGATTTAATTTTAGTAAAATAATTAAAAGTGTGAATTAAAAAAAAAGTAATAACTAAAATGAAAACTTTTTATAATGAATTCATGATTGTTCGCCAAGAGATCAATGAGTATGAAATATTTCAGTTCACTTGCGATTGGGAAGTTTTCGAAAAATTCAGATTACGGTGTTTAGATTGAGATGTTTAATCCAGACTCCCATTGGAAGATCATTTTAAAAAATAAAACTTTAAATTAAAATTTGTAATTATGTATTCGTTTATTGTTAGATGAAAGACATGAATATTCAAAATTTTTCGGTCTATTGGTTGGGAAAGCCGCGTGAAATTTTAATAAAAATTATTTATTTCTCGGTATGAATCCCGCGGGATTAGTCCCGCAAATATTTGAGCGAGATCCCGCAGGATCCCGCTAGCGGGATCGGGATTGCATTCCCTATTTAGAACAGCGGTTCCCAACTTTTTAACATTGTACCTCTCAACAAAGGACAACTTACGATGGCAACCCTCTAGCATTCCTCAGCATACAGTTTTTTTATTCTTCGACAATGAAAATCAAGTTGATTTTCCTGCAACATAGTGCTATCAGTGAAGTCTGAATCAGCATTATTAAAAATCTGGCGTGACTCCACTTGACTTTCCGAACACTTACGATTAAGATCATTACCAAGCATTTAAATAAATTTTAATCGATGAATCATTCAAATATGTATACCAAATTGAAGCTCGATCGAATGTACCGTTTAAACGCTAGCGCACCTTCAAGAATTTCTCCCCATAGGCCATAAAGTAAAAGAAATCTTTGTCGTAGCCCTGTAGAAAAACTATAAGTCCTATACACATCCAAATCAATACCAGTCTTACGATGGTGGTTAATAACATGTATACCCAATTTGAGCTCAATCGAATGTACCGTTTAAACGCTAGCGCACTTTCCAGAATTTTCCCCCATAGGCCATAATGTAAAAGAAATAGTTTTTCTACAGGGCTACGACAAAGATAAGTCCTATACACACCCAAATCAATACCGGTCCTGCGACGGTGGTTTATAACCTATATACCCAATTTGAGCTCTATCGCATGCCCCGTTCAGGAGCTATCGTGTTCACACACACACACACACACACACACACACACACACACACACACACACACACACACACACACACACACACACACACACACATCTCGTAAAAATAGCATAAATGAATTCAGAAGACCTCCAAAACATGTCAATACACCAAAATCTCGAATTCGAATTTTTTCATGATTACAATACTTTCCTTACATGGTACATGTTCGGAAAGTAAAAATAAGAATAAATGATTTTTTAAAACAAGCATTATCACTTGCTCTTTGCCCGTTTTTATCGCGTCCCGTTGGCTGGGAACCGCTGATCTAGAAGCAATTGCTTCCGTTGTATCTCAGATAAGCCCATCTGTTTTAAGAAACACAAAATTAATATACGCTATTAAAGTTTATACCCGAATGCTCTCTATGCTTCCTCTTTGAAGGTGGTTAACATTTATAGATCTTTTATACGGGACATTACAAATGGGCTAAAATAGCTTTGGGTTCAGTGCAGAGTGATTGAAATTAAAACACTAACTCTTTTAACCTCTTATTTCTCATCCCAGAGAACTGATAAACCAAACAAAATCGTAACAAACCCGCGTCTAAATGCCACACGAACCTCTACGGTAAAAGTGAATGTAATAAAATTTCATGACAAAAATAGGACATTGCATCATTAAAGCAAAATCAAAACCGCATTCAACTGAACAAATCCTTCTAACCTAGAATCAGAATTAGCTAACGATAAATTAAAATAAATATGTAACTCATACTAACGCTCTTTCACTTTTTTTTTTTTTAACTTTAGGTAGGCTTGTATTTCTAAGGTGGTAAACTTAATTTTAAATTTTGTTACATAACAATATAGCTTCATGTTTAATCTATATAAATAAAATTAGACTTTTGTCTGTACATTTCTTGGAATTCAAAAATTTTGCGATTTCTATCCGTTTCAAGCACCCGGGAATCCGATGCGACCCTCCAAAAAAAGTTTGTCTGTCTGTCATTCTGTCATTCTGTCCGTGACGCTTTTTTTGTTTAAGCATCACGCAAAAACGACTGAAGCGAATGATATGAAATTGGGTGTCATGATAGGTGGTCACTCAACTTAAAACATAGGCTTCCAATTTTTAAAAAATCTTGATTAGATTTTCAGATTTTGCGAAAATCGTTTCAAACTGCGTAAATTTGTGTTCAAGCATCACGCAAAAACGACTGAAGCGAATGATATGAAATTGGGTGTCATGATAGGTGGTCACTCAACTTAAAACATAGGCGTCCAATTTTTAAAAAATTCTGATTGGATTTTCAGATTTTGCGAAAATCGTTTCAAACTGCGTAAATTTGTGTTCAAGCATCACGCAAAAACGACTGAAGCGAATGATATGAAATTGGGTGTCATGATAGGTGGTCACTCAACTTAAAACATAGGCTTCCAATTTTTAAAAAATCTTGATTAGATTTTCAGATTTTGCGAAAATCGTTTCAAACTGCGTAAATTTGTGTTCAAGCATCACGCAAAAACGACTGAAGCGAATGATATGAAATTGGGTGTCATGATAGGTGGTCACTCAACTTAAAACATAGGCGTCCAATTTTTAAAAAATTCTGATTGGATTTTCAGATTTTGCGAAAATCGTTTCAAACTGCGTAAATTTGTGTTCAAGCATCACGCAAAAACGACTGAAGCGAATGATATGAAATTGGGTGTCATGATAGGTGGTCACTCAACTTAAAACATAGGCGTCCAATTTTTAAAAAATTCTGATTGGATTTTCAGATTTTGCGAAAATCGTTTCAAACTGCGTAAATTTGTGTTCAAGCATCACATAAAAACGACTGTAGCGAATGATACGAAATTAGGTGTCATGATGGGTGGTCACTCAACTTAAAACATAGGCGTCGAATTTTTAAAAATTTTCATTAGATTTTCAGATTTTGCGTAAATTTGTGCTCACACATCACGTAATAACTGCAAAGGTGAAAAAATGATATTTGGTGAAATGATAGGTGGTCACTCACCTTAAACTATAAGCATCTAATTAAAAAAAATCGATCCGATTTAGAGATTTTGCGAAAATCGTTTTAAAATGCTGAAATTTTGTTCCAGCATCACGAAATAAAGACTGCAGGGAATGAAACAAAATTGGGTGACAGGATAGGTTGTCACTCAACTTAAATTCTAGGCTTCCAATTTTTCAATGATGTTGATTAGATTTTGAGATTTTGCGAAAGTTATTTCAATATGCGTAGATATTCGTTCGCGCATCACATAATTACGACTAATGCGAATGAAATGATATTACTTAGTGACTCTCTAACCTGTATATTTTAACAATACATTAAAATTATAACTTCGCTTTCTTTACTTTGGCAACATACTCCATCCATTCTGTGTACTCCTACAATGCTGACGAAAGTTCTTGCTTTTTGGGAATTTGCATTCACTAACCCGTCAAGGACGGGTACTTCAGCTAGTATAAAAATATACTCAGGCTTTCCCCAAATGATGGTAACACTATTTAATTTTTCTGATACAATGTACTTTGAAAAAAAAGTTCAAAAAAAAGTAAGAAACAAGACTACATTAAGAAAAAAAAAATCCTTATAGTTTTTAAAAAGTGACACTTTTTAAATTTGTGTACGACGCCTGTATTAAAAAAAATTCCCAATTAATAAAATGTGCCCTATACTCATGAGGGGATGTACAAAAATTTAAAATGATATCCTAAAAAGTGTCGAGGAATCGAAGGTAAATACAGGCTGACACAAATCACTTTTAATAGGTAGATGCAGCTACCTTTACTTGGTGGTTTCTGGGTCTCTTGGAGATCATTGCTGACCGCCGAGGGTATTTAACCATGATTTTGTGGCTTAAAACATGCAAGTTTTTATTTTGGCACTTCCTAACAAAAAAAATGGATGATTTTAACTTAATTGCAATTGTCGATATATTTGGTGGTTTTATTCGAAATTTTGTACAGATACTTCTCACAGAAAATATTCGATTGGGGAAAAAATACCTGTCCGTGTGGATTTGTCCCTTTTGACCGGGGATTATTTTCCCCTGCAAAAACTCTTGATAATCTAGGCACCCTAGTGACTACCTTTTCAAGTCACCAGGGTGCTAGGGTCAAGCAGCTTTTTACTTTTTAACCAAGTAATTGGTTAAAAAGTAAACTTATTAACCAATTAAATATTAAAAAAAAGACATTATGTACCAGTGGCGGTTCGTGGATGATTTAAGAAGAGGTTCACAAAACAAATTTCGAAAATTAAATAGGCAGATGCGACGCATCTTACACATTAAAATAGATTTGCGTTTCCAGCAGTGAAAGGAGAACAATGCACGCAACTGAAAGAAAACAAGTCATCTTGGGTCTTTCATTTCTTCACCCAGATCAGTTTTAGCAAAGGTGCTGTCTTGACTCATTTTATTTTCAATATTTTTTCAAAGGATACTATTGAAAAATGCCATTGCTTTAGCTCCGGAACACGTATCTTATTTATTGACACTAGTTTGTAAAAAAAAAATAATAATAATGTAGTAAAAAATTGTAGAAATAAAAAAAATATTAAGAAAATGAAATAAAAATTAACTAACCGAACGTAACAAACCAAGGCAAAATCCGGAAGCGATACCGCAAAAATGTCATAATTGCCACGCGCGCTCTGGAGCTATGTTTTATTTATTTTGTTATTTGTCAGACATCAGGCCGTCCATTCTGAGTTCTTTAGAGTGTACACGTGTCCCCACGCCTTTGTAGCCCCGGATGCGGGTCATGTTGGTAAATGTGTGTGGTTCGATCAGAGATAAGAGAGAGGCGGAGTTATGTCTTCGCAAACCACGTGGTGTGGTAAGCGTAAATACCCCCGCACACCGAAAATCGAGAGACTTCTGCCACTGAAGCTGCTTAATGAGTCCACGCTGATTTTTGTACCCGTCTCCCCTCTCCCCTTCTCACCCTATATTGTAACTTAAAGATAATGTTTATTAAACCGTTTTACCTGCCTTAACTCTGGAACTTACTGAAATATCGGACGTCTCAAATATATATATATATGAGACGTCAGATATTTCAAGTAAAGTTTCAGAGTTAAGGCAGGTAATATGGTTCATTGAACATTACATTTAAGTTACAATTTAGAATGAGAAGAGGGGAGGGGAGACGGGTACGAGAATCAGCGTGGACTCATTAAGCAGTTCCAGTGGCAGAAGTCCGACGATTTTCGATGTGCGGGAGTATTTACGCTTACCACACCACGTGGTTTGCGAAGACATAACTCCGCCTCTCTCTTATCTCTGATCGAACCACACACATTTACCAACATGACCCGCATCCGGGCTACAAGGGCGTGGGGACACGTGTACATCTAAAGAACTCAGAATCGACGGCCTGATGTCTGACAAATAACAAAATAAATAAAACATAGCTCCAGAGCGCGCGTGGCAAGTATGACAGGAAAGCAAAACTTACAGTGAAAGTACCCGCTTGAACACTACCCAAACTAGTAAAACCCAAATTATCTTTTTATACATTACATATATATATATTTCAGTGAAGGATTTGCTTAATTTTTCATACTGTGAATGGAAAACTAATCCGGATACACTATGCCGCAGACAATGCCATGAGATTAATCAATTTTACAGATAATGATTAATCTAAAAAAAAGTAAATTCTAAAAATCTATTCTAAAAAAAAGTAAAGGCCGCTGGCGCTGTCAAAGCTTGTTAGACTATCTCCTCCTAAACCGTGGGGATTTGAGTTTCGACTAAGGTGCCCACAGATTCGAAAAATTCCGAGGAACCTGATCAGCTGACTTAAATTTCGAAAATCGAATTATTTTAGAAGATATTAATAAAAAACTGAAAAAATAAACATAATGGATGTCGGCTTTGGCATAAAATCATTCATTCCTTTGCAACAAAGCGTTTCCAAGTATCTAGAATCGCGTAAAATTTACAAACATGAGTTAGAATGACGCTCATTTTACGCCAAATTAAAAGGTATATGAAATAAATCTCAAAGTGTGTTACACAAAGAATTTTCAAATAGTCAGTTCGCTTAGACAACAGGAGTTTAGAATTACCGACTATTCGTTTTTCCAAAACAGAATAACTAATTGTAA